>CM071924.1:25925274-26077312 GCA_016081115.2 Rehmannia glutinosa
TTGCTGGTGAGTGGGTGTATGTTTTAACACGTGTTGGGTGTATGTCAAAGAAGGATATAAAATTGATATTTTTGCTAGAAGAGTAAAATGAAAAATATAAAGGGATGAACAAAAAAATGGGCAGTAAATACCGCCCCCTTGTTCACTGGACAAAAAAAATAATTTCAAGAATCACTGTTAGATATAACCCTGAAATAGAGTAAAACCCACTCCAATAAACAATGCACAATCTACTGGCTCAAAGACTCCAACTCCACTCTCTCTTCTCCTCCTCAACGCCATTAACAAGAAGGTACTTCTCTTCAATCCCTCACCTGCAATCTCAGCCCTCGCCGTCTTCTCAACACGACGCCGTAGAGGCAATTTTCGCATAATCACCACCTCACTAGACGCGCAATCTTTAAAGCGCTCTCTCAGAACATCCCAAATCCCCTTTTCAAAATGACCTAATTGATAGAGTCCTCAAAAGGGTCCGCTTTTCCCATTCCAACCCGCTTTCAGCTTTGGAGTTTTACAAAATTACTTCAAAAACAAATGGTTTTTTCACTCCCCTTTTTCTCTGGACACCATGCTCTACGTCCTTGGTAGAAACCGTAAATTTGAAGAAATTTAAACTTTTGTTGGAAACCAAGAAAAAGGATCAATCCTTGATAACCCCAAGAACCGTACAAGTTGTTCTGGCTAGAATAGCTAAAGTTTGTTCTGTTAAGCAGACGGTTGAGTCGTTTAAACGGTTCAAAAGACTCGTTTCGGAGTTTGATGTTAGTTGTTATAATGCATTATTTAGGACTTTGTGTCAGGAGAAGAGTATGGCAGATGCTAGGAATGTGTATCATGCATTGAAGCATGATTTTAAGCCAAATTTGCAGACTTTTAATATCTTGTTATCCGGTTGGAAATCATCAGAAGAGGCGGAGGCGTTTTTCGGTGAGATGAGGGATATGGGAATTGAGCCAGATATCGTGTCGTATAATTGCTTGGTGGATGTATATTGCAAGGGAAGGAGATGGAGAAGGCATATAAGGTAATAAATAAAATGAGAGATGAAGGGATTGATTTGGATGTGATTACATATACATCTTTGATTGGAGGGTTGGGATTGACCGGTCAACCGGATAAGGCGAGGAGATTTTGAAGGAGATGAGGAGTACGGGTGTTATCCTGACGTTGCGGCTTATAATGCAGCAATTAGGAACTTCTGCATAGCAAAGAGATTAGGCGTGTATAATTTGATGGGCGAGATGGTGGATAAGGGGTTGAGCCCTAATGCCACAACTTATAACGAATATTTCGGTCGTTATATTGGGCAAATAATTTGAGTAGCTCGTGGAGCTTGTACTTGAGGATGAAGGAGACGGGTGTTTGCCAAACACGCAGTCGTGTATGTTTTTGATTCGGTTAATGAGGAGGCATGAGATGGTGGATATGGCGCTCGAGTTGTGGAATGATATGATTGAGAAGGGATTTGGGTCTTATATTTTGGTTTCGGATGTTTTATTTGATTTGCTTTGTGTTTTGGGAAAGTTGGAAGAGGCCGAGAGGTGTTTTTTGCATATGGTGGAGAAAGGGCAGAAGCCTAGCTATGTATCATTTCGAAGGATAAAAGTGCTTATGGAGTTGGCCAACAAGCATGAAGCTATTTCGAATTTGTCGGAGAAGATGTCTTCTTTTGGTTCGCGAACCAGATGAGGAAAAGTTATGTGGATGAACTAGATAAACCTATTTCTGATTTTATTTCATGCTAAAGTTGAAAAGAAGATTTTATGATATGAGTACATGCCATTTTGTTAAATTCTTAAAATCCTTGTCTAGAAAGGATGGGCATGCCTTTCACACCAGATGGTTGCATGCATTTGGTAAGCCAGTTTTCTCCAGAATGGTTTATTCAAGATGTTGACAAGCAAATAGTTGAGGAGTGTCGAATGAAATCTATGAAATATGATATAGTATTGCCTCTGTGAAAATAGTTTCTTGTTTTGAATCGCTTTGAGAGTGGCAGAAGATTACCTGGTGTGGGCTCAAGAAAGAGTAATCTGGCATGTGATTTTTTGGAAACAGCAAGTACAACATCTGAGGCTGGGTGGATCTTTGTTTTCTCTCTCTCTCTCTCTGAGTATATGTAATGTTTTCACTGTGCACAACTAGATTTTCTGCTCCATTTGAGTATGTTATAAATTGTTCTTTTTTTTTTTTTTTTTTTGTAAATTAACCGAGGGATGATTGGCTAATTGCAATGGATTTTAGATGAATGTGAGGCAGTCGTACATGGATTGGCTCTATTTGAGGAGTAATTCAATTCTTGGAACTAAGAAACTGTCTTGAGCTCAATGCCTTCATAAGTGCATTATATCTGAGTTATTTTATGTTTGCCTCCTTAATTTTGATTGATAAATTTTTCGTTTCTCCTTTTTTTTCCCAGCCATTAGACTGTAACGGATATGTATATTTTGAAACGTCCGAATTTGCAGTGAGATTGATATTGATGTTTAATTTGCCCAGGAGATTAACAGGTATATATATTTACTTGTGGAATTTGAGGAAGAAATTGATCTTGGTTTTACTGAATTTGCTTCCAGGAGGTATGATGATAATTGCCAGGCTCTACTAGGAATTCTGAAAATATTGCAAAGTTCACTTTATAAAAACGATTTATTTTATATATCGTATCATAATGCACGGCCCAAATCATTTACATGTTTCATTATTTATTTATTTATTTATATTATTAATTTCTTTTTGTTGAAGTTTTGGCCTCAATCCTGCACTTTAGGTTTGCTGGATCTGGATTCTGCTTGGGCAACTGTCACTTTCTGAGTTTAGTAAGGTATGTTTAGCTTATGCCTTTCTTCTACAAAGAAGAGTTGGTTTTAAGTTAACATATAAGCAATTGACTTGGCGTGATGTTGATAGCCTCATATGCATGCTATTTATAATGTTTTGATTACAAGAACCAGGTTTACACATTGATTGAGACTAGTTAATTGTCTTGCAAATAGTTGGCATTACCAAGAATTTTATACTCAATATGCAATGTGGTTTTCTTCGAAGCTTGCAGGATCCTTATATTGTTTATTAGAAACAGAACCTTTGCAAAAACCAAAGAAGCCATAACGGAAACAATCAAAACCCGATTTTCCAATATTTTTTACCTCCATGATCCAAATGTGTATCTCAGATATAACAAAATTCAATCAAAAACTCAAAATCTGGGCCAAAAAAAAAAAAGAAAAACAAATATATCTGAAAAAAAAATTCTTTAACATATGCAGTATAAAGAAAAGTACTGATATTTCAAATGCTAAAGACAACTTATACCCTATCAAAACACAAATCTCCAAAACTAAACTAAATTAACAAAGTATAATTTTACTAAAAAAGAGAGAAAATAGCCTAATTTCTCCATAACAATCATACTTTGTGGAATCGATTTATCTACACTCCGATGCCTTCTGTAGTGAGTCCAAACCCAAATGGGAAAAGTGGATCATAGTGTTCATCACCGACATTCATAGGAAGTTGATCCACCGTCTTGAACCACGTTCTTGACAACTTTCTCGGTGAAACCATAATCACCAAATAACACATCGCCACTCCTTGGCCTTCGGTTCCAGGCAGCCATGCCGCCATGAGGGCATCCACTGATGAAAGATAGGGCTCAACCACCAGCGGCCGCCCGGAAATTAGAACCACGACGCACTTAACACTCCCACACACATTCTTCATTGTGCTCAAACCCGGTTCAGGAATAGTAAGGTTCGTATTGTCACCGGCTGTTTCAGTATATGGAGGCTCCCCCACAACCACAATTGCGTAGGAAAAGTTCTCTGCCTTCACGAATTCACTATCAGGTATTTCACTGTAGACAATTTCTGTGTTGGGATCGACCGCATTCAAGATTCCATCTAGTATTGTGGTTCCTGAGCATATAGATTATGTATTAGTCGTTTGTAAAGAGGGCCAAGTTGAATGGAAAATTGAAAGATCAAATTGAACTGAGTCGTGTTGGTATATATGTATTTAGGGATAATTACCAAAACTATCAAGTAGATTTATCCTATAATCACAAAAAAGAAAAAAATCAATTTATCTTTTAAAATTACAAAATCACCTTGAGGTACAAATAGTCCCTTGAGGTGTGTATTTGTTGTACAAATTACCCCACTCAGCAAATGCAATTTGTAAAATAGAAACATATGTCAATGGGGTATTCGTAATTTGAATTTGAAAGGTAATTGGGGTTTTTGTAATTCAGGTAAACATTTTAAGTATTTGTAATTATTCCATGTATTTATTCTTACCAACGGTGAGGTTTTTGCTATCGAGTCCTTGCCAAGTAATTGTCCAACCCCCACATTGTAATCCCATGTTGTTGGCATGGCTTCCAGCAACTAAAATTTTGGAAGTCTTTTTAGGGAGCGGAAGAACAGGGTTGTCGGCGTTTTCTCCGTTCTTTAAGAGCACAAGTGATTTTCTGACTGCCTCTCTTGCCAAATCTCTATGAGCCTGTACCATTTTTAGAATGTGTACAAGGAAAAAAAGTTAATGCTTTTAAAAAGTTAACATAATTTAATCCCGAATGTATTAGTTAACTTACCTGACTCCCCAGTTCATCGACAAAACTGTAATCAGCAATAGGGTTCTCAAAGAGGCCCATGCTGAATTTCACCCTCAAAATCCTTTTGACTGCATCATCAATCCTGCTCATTGGGATTAAGTTGTTGTTGACATGGGATAGCATAATGGTGCTGAATTCTGTGTGATCGTAAGGGACCATAACCTGGATTTCCAACAAAATACTTCATGTCAAGATCTCTCTCTCTTAAATCTTTTCTAAAAGGGATAATTACAAAAACTACCCCCGAGGTTTGAGCTAGTAACTAAAAAAACCCAAATGTTTTTGAAAATTACAAAAATCCCCTTGAGGATTGATTTTGTATTATACTTTACCCATTCATAAGCAAAAACATTCAAATACACAAATATTACTGTTAGCTCCATTATATTTAAAGACAGAATCAAACCTCATATATTTTTTTGTAATTGTAATTACCCCAAAAATGATTTCATTAAGGTAATTAAACTAATCTGCAAATATTCAACATATGTGAGTGATTTTCTTGGATTTAGACGCTAACCATGTCGATACCAGCATTGATTGCTTTTAGAAGCGAGTCAGAATAGTTAGCATGCTCTGGATAGGTAATTTTGTCTACTCCTTGCCAATCCGAGATGACAAATCCCTGAAATTTTAGAGCATAAGAAGATTAAGTCTCATAATATTAATGATTAATTAATCAAGAATATATGTACATACCTTAAATCTGAGGGTGCCCTTGAGGAAATTAGTGACAAGATTTCTATTTGCATGCATTTTAAGTCCATTCAAACTTGAAAAAGAAACCATGATAGTTGAAACACCCTTGATGATAGAATGATAGTAACCAGGCATATGAATGCTGAGCAATTCATGCCAATCTATCACTGTATTGTTTTCATTGATTCCATTTGTTGTGCCACCATCACCAACAAAGTGCTTTGCACAAGCCACAACCTTGTCCCTTGTTTTCACAAACAACATAAAACAAATGACAAATGGAACAAATAAAATTTGGAACGAATCCTAATATCTATTTATGTTTACTCAACAATGATATGTAGGGTTGGGAAACAAATTAAATTACTTGATATTTGATACTCGACTTGAAATGGATCGGTAAAAGCTTATTTGAGTTCAGTTCGTTAATGTGACAAATCAAGCTTGAACGCAATTTTTTGTTCGATAAGATGTAAAGCTCAGCTTGAGCTCGGTTTGATCATTAAAAAAATAAATACTATGTATAAAAATATTAAGTTAAGCGAGTTCAATTCGTATTCAGCTCGACTAAAGCTCGTTGAAGCTCGGTTAGATTAATAATCAAACCTAACTCAAACAAATTTTTGAAATTTGATATAAAAAAATTGAAACAAGTTTAAACAATAATATGCTTGACTCCGAGGATTCTTATACACCCCTAATTATATGTAGTGCTGGGAAGTTAACAAAAATGGAAGTAATAAACATACTTTCCTCCTAGGTAAGGGACACCTTTCTTGAATTGGGAGGAGTTCTCCTTGTAGACCTTCAATAATTTCTGTCATTTGTTCAACAATCTTGTGGTCCTCACTGTAACTCTCGTAACACCTTCCCCATCTTGGATCTCTGCAAACCTAAATTTGTGAAAACACGATTTTCGAATTAATTTAAAGCAAGACTAGAAAAACATAGGAAATTTATACAATTTTTAAGGTGCCAAAAATGTATACCGCAATGCATGGAGCAAAGACATAGGGAATTCCAGTAGCTCTGGCTTCAAGGGCTGTAGCAGCACCAATCCTCTTCACAAGCTCTGGATCTCTGTAAACATGGGATAATGTCCATTGTTGAAGTAAAGATATACTAATTTATTAATATTTATGAATTAAACAATTTGGTTTTTCCATGCCTATGTTGTTCTATGAAAAAAGGTTTATAACAATTTGCTGCTATTTTAATTTTTCTACTTTTGTTTTCATATAAAAAAAGGCATATATATTATATTACTAACCTGGTAGCCCCGAGGGCAACATTATGGGGAAAAATAGTAGCCTTGTAAACATTATTATGGCCATGCACAGCATCAACCCCATAAATCATAGGAATCCCAAGCCTGCTAGACAATGACCCATTCTGAAACCCATTTACCATCTCCACCCACTCCTCCGCTGTGGCCTCCTCTCGGGGCACGCTCCCGCCGCCGCTGAGAAGGCTGCCGATCGAGAAATCTCTCATGATATCCGGGCGTAGCGCCACCCTGTCCAGCTGGGCCATCTGCGCGATTTTCTCCTCCAGTGTCATCTGATCCATCAGATTTTTTATCCGGATGTTCATCGGCTGGCTCGGGTCCTTGTACAGAGGGTCGATGGTCGGGTTCGGGTCGCCAGGCATGGCTCTGGCCCATGGTGCGAGGAGGAGGGGCAGGAGAAATAAGAAGGTGGTGAATTTTGATGACTTCATCATCATTGGTACGAGATGTATAGTTTGCAATTGCTGAGAAAATATGTATTTGTGAAGATAGAATTGGATAATTGGTGTGAAGAATGTGCTTATAAATAATGGTATTAGTGGTGTTGTAGTAGTATAGTAGTAAAGAGTCCGGCGTGGGAAGGTGACTTTTGAGAGAGGAATTTGGATAGAATTAGTGTATATTTTGTGGAGGTTTTCTAGGCTGATGTTTAGCAACGGTTTTGTTTTTAATATTATTATTAATTTATTATTCCCTGAATTTCAAGATATACCATAACTTTGAAAGTGGTTTATGCTTTGGTAATTGGACGTCTTAATTTAACCCAATTTGTTTTTAGAGTTATTAATTGTTATTTTGAAAAAATGTGTGGAGATTTTATTAGATAATGCAGTTGGGAGGTTCTATTTAAATTAAATAATTATATAACTTTCATAATAATAATGTTTTAATATTTTTTAGCATCATAATCTAATAAGAAACAAATCCAAGACCTACGCAATTTTAAACTTATACAAATCAAAAATATATTTTTTTTTTAAATCTGTATCAGATCTAATTGATCCGTGAAATATAGGGATAACAATTTTGGCCCGGGCCATGGATACCCGCCCTGTTCCGCCCCATGACCTGGGGCGAGTTGGGTGACTTTTGCCCCGTGTATACCGCCTCGGCCCGCCCTACCTAGATTTTTTGAAATATTTTGCATATATAATATATATTATAATATAATTTTTATTTATTAATATTATATCTACCATTTATAACTTGATAATAACAACTTTTCTAAAAAATATTTCATAAATATATTATAAATATATGCTCCCTCCGTCTCAAATACATAGTCCAGTTTTGACTTTTCACACAAATAAGAAAAGTATTGGAAACTACAAATATGCAACACATTTACTTGAATAGTGTAAATTATAAAATGCATATTAAATAAGGTTATAATAGTAAAATAATGAAAATGGTACTAATAAATATATTTGGGACATCCCAAAAAGGAATAATGGACTATATATTTCGGACGGAGACATTATATTTTTTCTTTTTTTCAATTTTTTTGCATTTAATTTTATTTAATTCGGGCCGGGACAGGTCGCCCCACCCCATTCCGTGCCAAGGACAGTACCGGTCTGGATCTTTAGATACCGACCCATTGACATCCCTAGTAAAATAAATAAACAAAGACTTGTGTTAGATCGTCTGACGGGTCAAAATCCATCAGAAGGATCCTAAACTCAGACTCAGTGGTATTTTTGTAATATTTTGGGGCAGAGTCATAGTGTCACCAGAGTCCAAAAAAGTATTAGTTTTTCCTCTAAAAAGTATTAGTAGTTTATTTCAGTAGTCCTCCAGAAAAAGTATTAGTTTTTTCGTCAAAAGTGTTAGTAATCCCCCTAAAACGTATTAATAGTCTCATTAAACATATTAAGTTTTTCCCTTAAAGATAGTTTAGTAATTTTAAGAAAGTATTATTTTTACGTAAAAAGTGTCAAAAGTATTAGTAATTCCCTGAAAAGTATTAGTTGTTTCCATAAAAGTATTAGTTGTTCCCCCGAATATTATTACTAGTCTCCTCAAAATTATTTAAATAGCCTCCCTAAAAAGTATTAGTTTTTCTCTTGGAAAGTATTAGTATTTTCCCTAAAAAGTATTTTGCAGCTAACCTGAAAATATTAGTTTGCCTATAAAATGTATTTAATAGTTTTTTGAATGAGTATTAATTTTTCTCTTGAAAAGTATTAGTTGTCCAAGTGAAGTATTAAGGGCGATTGGATATGATTGCATTTTGAAAATTTTCATTTTGCTAGAGAATAGTGGTGAAAAACGTTTTGGAAGAAAAAAAAAAAAAAAAGATGGATTTTGAGAGTGTGATTGGATGTGAGATGAAAAAATAATAATGAAAGTTGATTTGATTTAAAAATAGTAAAATAATGATGGGATATGATTGGTAGTTAGAAATGTGTGAGAGAGTGAATAGTAAAATTTGTTGGAGAATGTATAATAATGATTAGTTTCTTGTGAAAAAATGTGTAGATGTGATTGATAAGAGAAAAAATGAGAAAAAGTGAAAGTGAGAGAATAATATATTTATTGAAAATTTTCATAAACAATCGCATGTTTGGTCAAAAAAATTCTCCAGTAACGAGAATGGAATCTCTTCCATATCCAATCGCAGCCTAAAGAGTTGACTGAAATCCAACTGCTGCGAAAAAAAAAGTGATGAGAAAGAAAAATGAAAATTTTCACAAACTTATTTTTTTTTTTTTTTTGAGAGTCAAACTTATTTTTTAATATTACTTGAGTTCGTTAATTTTCACTTTTTCTTAATAAACAAAAGAAAAATGAAAATCAATTCTTTTGGATCGAGGAAGTAAGGTCATGTATGGTTGTGTTTCCAACCCCTTTTTTCCACTTTCCAACTATTCCGGAAAATGGGTTTATGTTTGTTTCAAAAGTTTTTCAGTAGAAATGAAGTCATTTCAATGGAAAATATTCTTTGAAAACACAACCAAACAATTTTTCATTCCAATTACGCAAACCTAGGTAAAAATACACTACAATCACGCAAACCTATGCCAAAAATAAATTTGAAAAGCTATAACCAAACATATTCTCATTTTCAAAGAGAAATTTAGACAACAAACCAAACATATTCTCAATTCTCACACAAAAACCAATAAAGTTTGAAAATTTATTTTCCAACACTAAAAACTGGAAATTGGACTTAGAAACACATCCATACATCCCCTAAATTTTTCAATAAAATTTAAGCTTAGGTTAGGATGCTAACTGATGCTTTTACCTAATTAAGGCTCAACAAAATTAATTAAAGAAATTCACTTATTTAGCCCAAATTTATGGGTATTTTTGGTCAAAATTTTGATTTTGCTCAACCAATTTTTTGGGTATTTTTTCTTTTCTTTTTTGAGAGAAAATAGACCAATTTCAACAATTGACAAGATTTCATTTAAAAAAAAAATAGTGCATAAATTCATTCTGATAAATTCATTCTCTTCAATTACAAACTGAAAAGGCTCCTTTAGGCCTTGGATGAAGATTACATGTCCAGCAGCAACTCAAAAGTCCAGTTTCAACATTAAACCTAATTGTAATAAATACTCATAATGTCCAAAATTTTGAATATAATATAATAGCAGAACTTTATCTGCAGCTGCTGGTACCTCTTTTTCCTACTTGATATTAATATTTCAGTTTTGTTGCCTGGCTTTTGTAGTAAGACCAAATCCAAATGCAAAAAGTGGATCATAATGAGGATCTCCAACATTCATGGGTTAGCTGATCCACAGATTTGAACCAAGTTCGAGCGAGCTTTCCTGTAAAACCATAGTCACCAAACAAAGCATCGGCTATGCCCGGCCCCCCTTCGCTTCCCGGAAGCCAAGCCGCCACAAGTGCGTCTATTTGTGCAAGATAAGGCTCGATCACAACAGGCCGTCCAGATACAACGACCACGACACATTTGACGGCCCCACAAACATTTTTGATAGTGCTTGGACCGGGATCGATAATACTTAGGTTCTTGCTGTCGCCGAACATTTCGGCATATGGGACCTCACCGACGACGGCGATAGCGTAAGAGAATCCACTGGTCTTGACGAAATTCGCGTCGGGATTCTCCATGTAGACGACTTGCGTTGAAGGGTCGACTGTCTTTTTGACAGCACCTAAGATTGTAGTTCCTGCAAACATCACGTGCAATGTAAAACTCGAGTTAAATGCCATATATATTTAGGGCAAATTACATAAACTACCCATGAGATTTTAGCCTAATTACAAAAGAATCCAGCCATCTTTCAACCGTTGAAGTTTGTATTTGCTTAACAAAGTATCTGCCCTCAATTGTAAAACTAAAAACAAAATGTCAATGGACTATTTCTACTTTCCAAAGATAGCTGAGTATTTGTGTAATTAGACTCAACCTCAAGTGTATTTTTTGTAATTAACCCTTATATCTAATTTCTAGACATTGTGAGGGAAGTTCTGGAAATTCAAAAAGATAAGATTTTCACCCGGGTTTATCAGCGTACTATTTCTAGTTTTAAAAGATACCCGAGTATTTCTGTAATTAGACTGAACTGCAAGTGTACTGTGTGTCTAATTTCTAAACGTTGTAAGGGAAATTTTTGCAAATTTAAAATGATAAGCTCTCTACAAGGTTTAATCAAAATTCATAGGGTCTTGCAAACATACCAACTGTAAGGTCATTGCCTTGAACACCTTGCCATTCGATCGTCCATCCTCCACATTGGTATCCCAAATTATCGGCATGAGTTCCTGCAACTAGTATCTTCGGCGCTTTCTTTGCAAGGGGAAGCAACGGCTGATTAGCGTTCTTGCCGTTCTTCAGAAGGACAAGTGATTTCCTTGCAGCTTCCCTTGCCAAATCTCTATGTTCCTGTAAACAGGAATGTAGTTGGTTTGAGCTTTGATCAAAACTGACGATTCGGACTTTAGCGATGATGAAAACAGGAAAGAAAGATAAACCTGGTTGCCGAGTTTGTCTGCTAGGCTGAGATCAGCTATAGGATCCTCAAATAGACCCATAACGAATTTGACCCTCAAAATTCTACGTACAGCGTCGTCGATCCTGCTCATGGGAATAACATTATTTTTCACTTGGAAAGTAAGATCATCAATGAACTCTGTGAAGTTCTCAGGAAGCATAATCTGCAAAAGTGAAACCAACTACGTTAGAAAAGATTCATAATAGGTAAAGTACTACTCTTTGTAATCAACTCTTTCTCATACTATTATCAATAATATTCCTCTAGCAGAAAACCAAACTTCCAAGTTGCACTTTGGAGATAATTGTGATCGCAAATCGTATATATTAACTAACCATGTCGATTCCTGCAAGAATTCCGGCTTGAACAGAATAAGAGTAGTTCACATGGGGTGGACTTGTAATCCTGTCAATGCCCTGCCAATCTGATATGACAAATCCCTACAAAATGTAGGTTCAAAATCAGTAAATCGCAATAGCTATAAATTCTCCGTCTTGACAGATCCACATAGTCGAAAAAATATGTGAATATTTACCCTGAACTTAAGTTTGTTCTTTAGGAAGCCAGTGACGAGTTCTTGGTTAGCATGCATCTTCTTGCCATTCCAGCTTGAGTAAGATACCATAACCGTTGCAACACCCTTTCTAATTGAATCGAAATACGCAGGCATGTGGATGTTGAGCAAACCGTTATAGTCAATCACGGTATTGTTTTCATCAATCCCGTTTACTGTGCCACCATCTCCCACAAAATGCTTCGCACAACCAGCGACTTTTGTCCTTGATAAAGCGAATGAAAATTACAGAAATGTAAGTGCAATGAAAAGGCAAACACCAAATTATTTAAATCAAATCTCAACATTTAAGCAGCAGCTATAAAACAGGACAAATTAGTGCAAGAAATTCCCCCCAACCTTTATGTCAACCAGATAACAAAGTAAAAAAGTGTGACCGAACGTTTGACAAAATAATTAAGGGAGTCTTTGCATAAACTTTGGCTTTTAGAAGAAGTGATTTACTGTAGCAAAAGTAAAAGTAATTGTGAAACATAAGTTAGTAGTTTTTGCAAATAGAATAAAAAGTTGAGATTGTTGGGTGAAAAAGTTGTAAAATTGCTTATTTGTTTGTAAAAGTCAAAAGAGAAGCATAATCATAAATTTAAAGTGCACCTCTCTCTGCTTTTAGATTCTGATAAAATGAAGTAGAATCAGAAGTATAAGATGGCATTTGGAATCAGTAAGAAGTGATTTCTTTTAGTTAGAAGCAAAGAAGCGCTTCTCTTTTTTAGTGATTGCAAACACTCCCTAAGTATTTATTGCAACATAAGGCTATTACTTTCACCTCTCAATGCAACTTGATGCTAGTATTAACAAACTTTCTGGCATGTAACAACATCTGACATAATAATTCAGTTGAGCGATAAAAATAAATAAAACTCATCCCAACTGACATCAGGACAGCCAAGTGATGCAAATGAAACCTATTTTCAAGATTTTCAGGAAATATTTAAGTAAAAAAATAATTGACATTTAAAAATCCACCATGCGGAGCAATAAAACAAAAACGGAAAAACGAATAAACGATCCATACTTTCCGGCGACAAAGGGAACACCCTTGCGGGAGTTAGCTGGGAGATCACCCTGTAAACCAGGTATAATCTCAGTCATGGCTTGAACAATCTTATGGTCTTCACTGTAACTTTCGTAACAGCGACCCCATCTCGGATCCCTACAGACCTGTAAGATAACGGAATAATCAGACGTTAAAAAAAGAACGAACGTTGAACACAAATAGGACCGTTTAGCAAGTTTGCAGAATCTTGCTTACAGCAATACAAGGCGCAAAAGCATATGGAATTCCAGTGGCCCTAACTTCCAATGCAGTGGCAGCTCCAATCCTCTTTAATAGATCTGGATCTCTGTTTACAATTTATTGCAATTAATTAAGATAAAAAAAAGAAGTCCAAAATTACCAAACCGGATCAAAATAATAAGCATGACAATGACTCATCTTCTTATAGTATCCTCGTACTTCCATTTTTATAGTTTAAATATAACATGGAATAAAGACTGTAGGGACAAAGATTGAATTTTGGCCAATAAATCTCGTTTAATGTTTAATTTTTCCTCTTATTTGGGATGCTATAATAAACAGTAATTTAATTAAAAAGGACGCATGTATAGGGAGTGTTTGCAAACTCTAAAACCAATTATCTCAGCAAAAAACAACTATTTTTCCATCTAAAAGCTGAGAATAACTTTTTTTTTAGAGTTTGCAAAACACTCCCATAATCAAATAGATAATAATCCCCAATTTGATAACCAGTTTTACGGATTGGAAAGAAACCCAATATTTCAAGTTCCCCAAATTTCAATGAAATCATATTTATAATATTCTCACAACAAAATTTCGATCACAGAATAATTATACTAAGTTAGAGCTGGAGTGTAAAGATAACTTTTTTGGAAGTAAAGATAACTTCTAAGTTCACTGTTTCAACACAGGACAAAAAAATAAAATATCTGATAAGATCCAGCTGAACTGAAGTCAACAATGGCGGACATAATTTTCCAAGTAAAAATCAAACTCAACGCGTAGTTTTCCTTCCTAAAGTGACAAAACAAACACAAACACACACAGAAAAAAAGCACCTTCAATGAAATTTATTCCAAGAAAAAGTTGTCTGCCTTGACCAACCAAACAGAAACAATTTCACACGCTAAACTTTAAGAAAAAAACACACACAAACACACACACATTTTCACATATTCTGGTGAAGATTAAAAGTAGTATACTTGCCTGGTGACCCCAAGTCCAACATTGTGAGGAAAAATGGTAGCTTTGTACACATTGTTATGGCCATGGACAGCATCAATCCCATAAATCATAGGAATTCCTAGGCGAGTCGAAAGAGCACCCTTTTGAAGATCATTCACCATATTCACCCACTCCTCAGCTGAAGCTTTTGGACCTGGTACACTTCCTCCTCCACTTAAAACACTCCCTGCCCAAAAATCAATTCTCTTTTTTCAAAAAAGGATAATTAAATAACAAATTAAAATCCCGTAAACCCATTTTACCCTGATAATAAAGAAAATAAAGTGGCCAAAAATCAAAGCCTACAAACCCATTTTCATTGATAATAGAAAAATGAAGAGATCTTGATGAAACCAAACAAAAAAAGTGTATTCACTGAACAAATTAGCAAATTACCAATGAAATATTTCTTCATGACATCAGGGGAGGCTAGCTTCCTCTCAATTTGAGTCATCTGTCCGATCTTTTCTTCAAGAGTCATCCTCTTCATCAAGTCTTTGATTCTAACATTTAATGGCTGTTTGGGGTCTTTGTATTTCAAGTTCTCTGCTTCTGTAAAAGCAGCACACAAGCATAGCACCACCAAAAACCACATGGGCATCGAAAATATCCGTATTGTATTAACCCCCATTGCCGCTTTTCTTTGGAACCCCTGTACACATTATCAAAGCAAAGAAAATCAGTACACATACATACCAACAAATGAACAAACATCTCATCTTCATTTGTGTGCTAAATGCTAACAGATTTTATTTTTAAATAAAAGTTGAAAATAAAATGTTTTTACAAGTAATACATACCACTATCTAAACCAAACAGAGGTCGCAAGGTGGAGGAGATGGAGTGTTTCAGTTTGCTAAGTGGGTGTGTATGTAAAGATATATATAATGTTGGAAACAGAGAGTGTGGATTGGGGGTTGGGCTAGTGGGTGGGAGTGGGGTCGGGGTTTTAAAAATAAAGGGTAAATTGCAGTTTTAGTCATGGAATTATAGGATGTGGTAAATTTGTTTCTTTTTTTTTTTGTTTATTTAATTTTAGTTGGTTTTGAGTTAATTTTAATTTGTCACCCAACTATATGAGTTTTTCTTCTTTTTCCACTTAATTTTGAGTTATTCTACTTTACCACCTCAATGTTGCAGATTATTGCACTTAGACTTTAATTTGTCCCCAAACTATATGGTTTGTTAATTAAATTTACCATTTGTTAATATTATTTGTATATTGGCTAACGGTGATGAGATTTTGGAGGAAAATTGATCCAAATAATTGTTCGACATGTAATAGTTACAGCCACAGTAGCGGGCAAAATTGGAAATTATAGCCTAAATGCAATAATTTGCAAAGTCCAGGGATAAAGTAGAAACAATTCTATTAAGTGAGTAAAAAAAAAATTGGATAGTTTGGGAGGTAAATCAAAATTACCTCTTTAGTTTTCAATTCACAAAATTTGAAGATTGCTCGAGAAATCTCACGTAAATTGCACCAAAATTTTGGAATTTTCATATCTCCACACCAAAATTTAGAGTTTTCAATGATGTAGTTGCTCAGTATTGTATCGGGGAAAACTCCATATATGACTGAAGATTTCTAATTTATGTATGGGGATTCGAAAATCTACAATTTTCTAAATTCACATGCAATTTAATTGAGGTTTCTGTGCAATTTTGAAATCTGCGGCGAATTGAAGACTAAGTCCATGAGTTTTTAAAATATATCGGGTGCTTTTGCCAAAGGAAATTTGAAAATAACTAATTTTGCAACACTACTATAATTACAGGACCAGAAAAGATCAAAATTTGATTCGTGAAAACATAATGAACCAAATCGAAAATATTTTTTTTTATTTGATAAGATAAAAAATTGGATTCGATTAATACAAAATTAATAAAATACATGTAAACATATTAAGTTACTTTTAATTTGTGTACACACTAAATTCCACTCAAAAGTCTGAATCTCCATCATACGGAAATGGAACATACGTACTCATATGAATTAGTGATCAAGGTTGATCCTAATTTTATTTAAAAAAAAATAAAAAGGTTGATCCTAATTCAAATGGAATTTTTCAACAATAATATATGGGTCCACTAAATTGAATATATGATTTTTGTCGATTTCGTAAATATCGTACTGCATGGGAAGATGGCGGTGGTGACACTGTCTGTCACTTTTTTTAGCATCTCTAGACTAGATACAACAGCTTTTCCTTTCTTTTCTGACAAATGGGTACGCGGAGAAGAGTACTGATTCCGGGTCGGGACCCACCTGTTTGTAACGGATCTTTTCTTCAATTTAAAACGAATTAATCTTGTTTATTTTATTCCTTGGCAATTAATTACCATTAATCCTGTTTTTAATTTGAAATATTTATTTACATCAAATGTCCCACTTTCTTTCCTGTTTCCAAATTCAAATTAATGACCGTTGGTTAAGAAAACGTTCTCTCATTTTCTTAGTTGCATAAAATCTAACGTTAACGTGTTAAGGATAAACGAGTATGGATGGCAAAATTCCTGCGGGGAACATCCCCATTGGTACCCGAGCAATATAGGACGGAGAATCCTCGATTAATTCAGGGATGGGACGGGGATGGTGAATCCCCAACTCTTTAGAACCGGGGATGGGATGGGGATGGTATTTATAACCCCCGTCCCATCCCCATCCCCGTTTTGATACAACAGGGATTCCCCTTCCCCATCTCCATTCCCCGAATACATATGTATTATATTTATTTAATATTATATTAATTCTATTTATAATATTTATTTTATTAATTTTAAAGACTAAACTCTTAAGTATTTATAATTTTCATTGTTCTCATTATTTTTTTTCTGTATTATTTTATGTTTTTTTTTTATTTTAATTATTTTAAGTAAATTTTTTTTTATTAAATATTACAAATAAGGACCCCGATTCCCCGTGGAGACCCTGATCCCTGAATGGGGATTCCCTATCCCCGTCCCAAATGCCCAAAATGGGGAATGGTACGGGGATGGTATTTGGGATGAGATTCCAAGACGGGGATGGTATGTCTAATACCAGTCTCGTCCCCACCCATTGTCATCCCTATAAACGAGGGAATACTTATTTGTTCAACAGTAAATGTCACGCGAAAGAGAGGTTGAATAATATTATTGTAAGATGGCGATTCAAAAAAAAAATATTAAAAGATGGGCTAATAATTATCGGAATTCTACTGTCTGTCTAATTTATTTTTCTTTTTAGGGAAAATCTATAGCCATAATAAAAGTGGTCAAAGTTAATGATTGAGATGCTTAGGGTGCGATTGGATATACTTTCATTTTGAAAATTTTTATTTTGCTAGAGAATAGTAGTGAAAAAAAATTTGGGAGAGAAAAAATGAATTTTTAGAGTGTGATTGGATGTGAGATGAAAAAGTAATGATGAAACTTGATTTGATGTGAAAATAGTAAAATAATGATTGGATGTGATTGGTAATTAAAAATGTATGAGTGAATGAATAGTGAAATTTGTGGGTTAATGTATTATAATGATTAGTTTTTTTGTGAAAAAATGTGTAGATGTGGTTGGTGAAAGAAAAAGTGAGAAAAAGTGAAAGTGAGAATAGTATGTTTTCTGAAAATTTTCATAAACAATCGCAAGTTCGGTCAAAAAAAATTCTCCAGCGGAACGAAAATAGATTTTCGCTCACATCCAATCGCAGCCTTAGTTATCCATTTAGGTTTACATAATTACATTTCAATATTTTGAGTGTAGTCAATCATGATTAAAATTAATTTTCCTATGGGCTTTTCAAAAAAAAAAAAGATACTTCATGGTGTCATCTATTATATTTTAACTAGAATAACACCCGTGTGTTACACGTGATTTATCCAATGATAAAATTTTAGCATCATAAATTTAAAAGATTTGATTAGCATAGACTTTTTTAATCTAATTGTGAGCAAATTCTTTATTTTTTGGATTATATTTTATCTTTTATAATCTTCATTAATTTTTTTATCTTTTAATTTTGTATATATGATTACCACATAGATAAATGTGAAGCCGCCATGTGGAATTGAGAGAATGAGAAGTTGACAAATATCCAAAATTAATGAGGTGATGACATGTGTCAATTTTATTGTTTCCTTTAGTATATAGGATATATGAGATTATTTAATTTGATTATAATTTGGTTTGGATTATTTATTTAATTATGAATATAATTGATTAGTGGGTCAAAACTGGATTTAATAAGAGTATTTTGAAATATATGTTGGAGTTAACATAAATTGGAAATTAAAAGATGCAGATAGACCGAGTATATTTTTGAAAGATAATATTTTTAAATAATAGTGTAGATAAATTCTTAATATTTAGACTACTTCTTATCTCATAAATTTGTTATTATCTTTTAAATTTATAATCTTTTAGAAAAACCTTTAATTTTTAGATAAGACTGCCATATGGATAATTATAAAGTAAACATGTGGATTTGAGAGAATAGGGAGTTGACACATGTCAAAATTAATGAGGTGATGACATATGTCAACTTTGTTTTATCTTTTAGTATATAGGGTTGATTTATATGCATATACATGCGTGCCAAGTGTATAAATATCTCTTTAAATTTACACTTGGCGTTGATCATAATCATACATGCACTTGGCGTGACTAGAGTTGTCAAACATGTCGCGCGGATCTTTGTCCGTCCAGCCAAAGAAAAAAATCAGGTTGAACCAATCCAAACAGTAATCAAATCGCTATTTCTAAAACTCATCCCAGCCCAATCCATGAAAAACACTTTAAATGGTTGGACCGATCAGCCCAGTGTTTTGGCTCAAATGGACCGAGCCAAATAGACTTAGTTCACTTATGGCTTCTAAAAAATCGCAGCCCAACCTTCTCACCAGACCGGCCCATCATCAAACCGAACGATTTTGATAGCTCTAGGCTGGACCATGACATCAAATTTAAGACACAAATTTACAAACAAAATTGGAAATCGAGATAGTGTTCGAGTGATTGAAACTCTTAATCCTAGACTAGAGATGTGTAATTTGATTCTCATTACTCATCCTCTCCCAATATTTGTACTAAAATAATAGTTCAAACCAAATTAAAACAAATAACACAAAGTGTTCTATAACAAGAGATAGCCACGAATGTTCCTTTATTTTTTTAAGTATATATCATGGGAGGAGAGAGATGATGAAAATCAAACCCAGATCAAAGAGTCTTAACCACTCGATCACCATTCAATTCCCGAAATACGCACGAATTAGAGTACGAGATCCTTGAAAGAGTTTAAGATAATTTTTTTTAATCCTTTAAGAAATTCTATACTAATCAAAGATAGCAAAGTAATTGGCAGTGACACTTGACATGAAAAAAATCAAACTATGAACACAAATGGCATCGCGCACCAAAGAATAAATGTGGTTAATTGAACTCACTGGGATGCTTTCATCACCCTAGGACTAGTGGTAAGACCATAATCAAACGGAAAAAGAGGATCATAATGCGAATCGCCAACGTTCATCGGAAGCTGATCAACGGTCCTAAACCAGGTACGCGCAAGCTTGCCCGTAAAACCATACTCACCAAACAGAACATCAGCAATGCCTTGGCCTTCTGTCCCGGGAGCCAAGCAGCCACCAACGATCGATCTTTTCAACGTGCGGCTCAATAAAAATGGGCCGTCCAGAAATGATCACCACCACACATTTCACAGATGCGCAGACATTGGTGATCGTGCTGTAACCGGGCTCCGCTATAGTCAAAGTGCTGCTATCACCTAACATTTCTACGTAAGGTAGCTCTCCGACAGCAACTATTGCGTACGAGAAATTGTTGGCCTTGAGAAAATCTGTATCGGGGTTCTCATTGTAGACAACTTCGGTTAAAGGATCGACAGAATTTTTCACAGCTGTCAAAATCGTAGTGCCTATAAAAAGAAAAAAAATTGGCACAATTCATCAGTTGTAAAAGTGTGATCATAACAAGTAAATAACAGATACGTTTGATTTAGCATTGGCAAGGCAAATATGAACTTTCTGGTTTTACACAAGCAATGCCAATCATTTCACTTGAATTTAAGGGTCCTCCAAATAATTCTGTCCTACAATTTTTCTGTCTTCTCAATTTGAGCTGAACTGAACATCAAAGTTTTTAAAAAAGCCGACCGGCAAGCAAACTGGTGTTGCTACCACCGCTTCGCGGTTGAACAGGTTTAACCACCGGTCTAACTGGTTGACTTAAAACTAGTTATATTTTTATTATATTGAATAATAATAATGCAATACTTAATTAGTTATTGTGTAATACATGTTAAACTTGGAAAATATATATATAGCCAACTTAAGTATTTAACATAGCTCAAAATCCGAATAGTCACACCAATGTAACAAAATACAAGTTTAAAGTTTATAATTTTCACAAAAAGTTAAAAACTTAAAAAAAAAAAAAATCAGTTTAAACCGGTTCAACCGATTTTCATTGTTTTTCTTTTGCCAATTTAGACCCGTTCATACGGTTTTTAACCGGTTTTGACTGGTTCAATCACAAAAACAGTTTTGAGGGCTAGCCGGATCGGCTGACCACCAATTTCCGACTAACCAATTTGGCCAGCCATCGCGGTTTCTAGAACAATGTCGGACATATGATGTGCCTTACATTAGAAATTTAGCACCTAAATCTTACCAGCTGTGATGTTGCCGCTTAGTCCTTCCCATTGTATGGTCCATCCACCGCACTGATTCCCTATATCATTGGCATGACTTCCAGCCACAAGAATCTTCTCAGACGCCGTTGGAAGAGGAATCAACGGCTCGTTTTCATCTTTACCGTTCTTTAGCAGCACGAGTGATTTCCTCACAGCTTCCCTAGCCAATTCTCTGTGCTCCTGCTGCAAAAACAATTTATCAGCAAAAAAAAAAAAAAAACTCAGTTAATCAGTAAGAGAGTAAACAGTAACAGTGGACCTGGCTTCCCAGATGATTAGCCAAACTGAGATCACCCATTGGATTCTCAAAGAGGCCCATAATAAATTTGACTCTCAAAATCCTCCTCACTGCATCATTGATTCTGCTCATTGGGATCACATTTTTCTTAACTAATAAAGTCAAATCATCAATGAACTCCACAAACTCATCTGGAACCATAACCTATGATCAAAACAGATTAAATTCATGTCAACATGTAGATCTTTATGTGGAGTGAATTTCATTAAGACGAAGTTTTAAGAAAAGCATAATTACAAAAAGTACCCCTGAGGCTTGGGCTAATTACAAAAAAATCCACATGTTTTTGAAAATTATAAAAAAAACCATGATGTTTTATTACGTATTACACTTTACCCCCTTCATAAGCAAAAACATTTCAAACAACCCTTACATTTTTAAAAATATTGCAAACTACCCGATTATATTTAATACAGAATCAAACCTCAAGGTTATTTTTTTGTAGTTTTCAATCATCTCTAGGTTTTTTGTAATTAACCCAAACATCAGGGGTAATTTTCGTAATTATCCCAAAAAAATTAAGATGAAGTTCACAGCATTTTCACTTACCATATCGATTCCAGCGTGAATACCGGCCTGAACAGAATATGTATAGTTTGCACGAGGTGGGGTGGTTATTCGATCGATGCCCCACATATCAGATATGACAAAGCCCTGAAGTGCAAATAGAAATAATTATGGTATTTTTATGGGCAAGAAATTTAAGGAACATATTATGCAGATTATCATTACTTTGAATTTGAGTGTTTTCTTTAGGTATCCAGTTATGAGATCATAATTAGCGTGCATTTTTCTCCGTTCCAGCTCGAGTAGGATACCATCACCGTTGCAACGCCCTTTTGACCGAGTCGAGATAAGCAGGCATATGAATGTTTAGCAATTCATTCCAGTCTATAACTGTGTTACTCTCATCGATACCATTGGTTGTGCCTCCATCTCCTACAAAATGCTTTGCACAACTTGCAACTTTTGTCCTTTGGCCACCAAAAAGAATGAAAAGAAAACGAATATCAATCAAAAAGTTGGAACTTCTAGAGTGAAAGATTCTATACATGATAAGAACTTTATGAGAATCAAAATATTCATTAAAAAAAAAAAAAAAAAAAAAAAAGGTATCCAGGCTTGCATCTGATTAATCTCATCGACAGACGACATAATAGAATATTCTTGTGTACCTTGGACCCACAAATGGGAGATTTTTTGGATAATTCAATGGAACATCTCCTTGTAGACCAGGAATGATCTCTGTCATTGATTGAACAATTTTATGATCTTCGCTGTAACTTTCGTAACAACGGCCCCATCTAGGGTCCCTGCAGACCTGCAAAGATAGGACTATTGAATTGGTTGAAACTACAGGATAAATTATAAGTCAATTCCATGATAGAATTAACTTCATTTACCGCTATACAAGGAGCAAAAGCATAAGAAATCCCAGTTGCTCTAACTTCAAGAGCCGTTGCAGCACCTATCTTCTTAACAAGCTCTGGATCCCTATCGAAGTTTCGTAAAATTCAATTATTCACAAATGCATTAGTTTAAACTGAATCTACATATACTGAAAAAAATTATTTCCAGACATAGGACTAAAACATGTTGATTACATTCTTGCAACAATTATTGATCTTAGAAAGTGGACTTGCCTTGTAACTCCAAGACCAACATTGTGAGGGAAAATCGTGGCGTTGTAAACGTTATTTTGTCCATGAACAGCATCGATTCCATAAATCATAGGTATTCCTAGACGGGTCGAAAGAGCGCCCTTTTGAAACTCGTTCACCATATTGATCCAAGCCTCAGCTGAAGCCTTGGGGGCTGGAACACTTCCTCCACCACTCACAACGCTCCCTGTAGATTAGTTTTTCACAAACCAATTTCCCATTTCAGCTCAACGTAGAAACCAATATGAATCTACTTCCAACATTTCAAAATGAACTAAACCAGACAAAGTGATTTTCGACCAAGAAATGAAATACAGAATCTTAACATCCTTGGCTGAAAAAAAGATTAACCAATCTTTAACATTTTTGTTCATCTGTTACTAGAGCTGTCAAAACGGGCCAGGCCCGTCGGGCCGGCCCGCCCCGCCCCGCCTAAGGTAGGGGGGTGGGTTAAGTATTTAGTAGCCCGCCAAAGGGCGGGCCTAAACGGGCTAGCCCGCCGCGGGCCGCGGGCTTGGCGGGTTGGGTCGGCGGGCCGGCGGGCTAGCCCGCCAGAAAATAAAAAAAAAAAAAAAAAATGAAAAATTAGATAAAATAGACAAAAAAAAATAGGATAATTGATTTTTTATATTTTTATCTCTTATAAAAGTATATATAATATTTTTATAAAATATTTACTTGTTATCCATTAGTATATTTAATTCATTAAAATTAATAATATAAATAAAAAATATTTTTTTTTTTTTTTTTTTTTTTTAATTTTTGGCGGGCCGGCCCGCCCAACCCGCAGCCCAAGGCGGGTTGGGTTGGGTTGAGGCTTTCTCGGCCCGCCACCTGGCGGGCCGGCCCGCCCCCGCCCCGCCAAGTGGCGGGTTTTGGCGGGCCACGGGCCGGCCCGCCCCGCCGGCCCGTTTTGACACCTCTATCTGTTACCAAGAACTGGAGTACAAGTTAACCAATCTTTAACATTCTTGGCTGAAAAAAATACTCTATATAAAAAAAAAAAATCTGCATATATTCAGGAAAATCTTGACAGGAAATTCAAAATTGCGCAAACAGTGTCTGGATTGCAAGAATTTTCACTTCATCAAAAAATTGACTAAGGTTTTTTTTCCCCAAACAATCAGTGACAACAAACAATATACTCATCCATAATATTCAAAAAAATTATATATAAAGAAATGATTTAACACACATACCAATAAAGTATTTCTTCATTATATCTGCAGATGCAACTTGGCGCTCAATCTGTGTCATTTGCCCAATCTTTTCTTCAAGAGTCATTCTACTCATCAAGTCTTTGATTCTAACTTTTAATGGCTGTTTTGGGTCTTTGTATTTCATGTACTCTGCTTCAACGGCCGCCGTGCACAGCCACAGCACCACCAGCCCCGCCGTTATATGGGCCACAAGCCTCCCCATGCTGATCATCAATAATCTTGGACCTGAAACCCGAAACCCATCAACTAAAAATCTTCATCTATATTTTTTTCCCCTATTGGTACCCAAGATTTATGAGAATTTACAAAATCTGCATATCATGTAGTACTCAATACATTGAAAAATGAAAATGTTCCAAGAAAACAAATCCCCCATTAATGTTGATGTATTATGCTACTAATTACTATTTTCTTGAATCAAAGTAACCCATGCAAACCTAGCCATTAACATCAACTAGAAGAATACTTTGACTCAGATATTATTTTCTTTATAAAAAAAAGGAAAAAAAAAAACCTTGCTTACCTGCAAATATCTAGACCTTCAAGACTGAAAAGGGTAATCAAGAATGTGAGTGGTTTCCTCACGAAAAAAAAAAATGGGAATATGAGTGGTTTCTCTTTTCTTGTGATGGAAATTTATAGTTTCAAAATTATTGTTTTGACAGAGTGATTTGGCGCGCTTAAAAAATGGCGTATATGCTGCTTTTAATAATGGGTTATTCAATTTCATACGTTTTTCCCCCTATTCTATAGTCTATACTATTATTTTCACGATTATTACCAGTATATTATCCGATCATCAAATTGGTACAAGTCAGGGGGAAAATAAAAGAAAAAACTGACATGTAAATTTTATTCATTTTCTTATCCAATTATTTCATTCAAGTTGCCGTGTTTACTTTATATATCTTAAATGCCATAATGACTTTGTATTGCTTTAAAGAATGGGCAAAAGATTTCATATGATTTTCTCTATATATATTATTCACATCTAGATCGGCATTTGATTTGTCAATCTTCCATTAATGGAATATACAACTGCTTTTATACCATTCATCTTGAAGGATGTAACTGAAATAAATAATTGGGGTCTTATATAAAATAAAAGATACTTCATAAAAAATTTAAGTAAACGGGGCTCTTTTATGGAATAAAAAATGCGCCATGTCGATGGCATTTTGAATTAAAAAATTATAATACTTCATTTTATTGGTATAGGTGATTGGGTAATAGATATCGCTTTATAGGAGGAGGTTGTGCACTTTTTTTTTTTTTTATAACTCGAACAGACTTATCGCCCGACTACGCCTCGGGACAACAACGACTCCGCTCTCATTGCCGCCGCTAAAGGTAAACTGCGGATGTGCACGCACTGTCGATTGTTCGACGGTCTGCGACGTACAACCGCATCCTCCTGGTAAAGAGAACAATTATGTTCGACCCCAATCTACTAATAACGATCTATCCCCCGAATCGAACCCACACGGATGCTATTCAAGATGAGTTCCCACCAAATCTTCACTACCGCATATGCCCCGGGAGCAATTTGATGGAGTAGGGATATGAACCCCGACCTCCACCCCACAAACAATTTGATGGAGCAGGGATTTGAACCCCTGACCTCCACCCCACAAACAATTTGATGGAGCAGGGATTTGAACCCCTGACCTCCATCCCACAATTGTTTGTGGTGGCCAGGTGGGCTAAGCCACCTGGTTAGGAGGTTGTGCACCCTTGATTACATATTTACATATACTACTGATTCGGCGTATTTAAGTTCATACAAAAGGAACCGGGCAGTGTAACAAATAAAGCATGACCGAGCTGAGCTAGGTTACATGAGATACTACAGACCTAAAAAGAGGCATTATGACCGACCTGACTACCTGCTTGGAAACATAACCGACCTGATTTAAAGTAACTAGATGATTGGCCGACCTGATAGGGTACTAGGAGCTTTGGACGACCTGGCAGAGTAACTAGACGATATGGCCGACCTGATAGAGTACTTGGGGATATGGCCGAGTGACCACGGTACTAGGAGTTTTGACGACCTGGTAGAGTAACTGAGACGATGCGGGCCGACGATAGAGTCTTGGGGATATGGTTGAGCTAACGAGGGTAACTAGGAGATACGGGCGACCTGATAGAGTACTTAAGGGATATGGCCGAGCTGACAAAGGGTAACTAGGAGATATGGCCGAGCTGACAGAGAGTAACTAGGAGATATGGCCGAGCTGACAGAGAGTAACTAGGAGATACGGCCGAGCTGACAGGGAGTAACTAGGAGATACGGCCGAGCTGACAGAGAGTTACTAAGAGATACGGTTGACTTGACTGGAAATACTAAAGCTTCGATCGACCTAACAAGAAGTTACTAAAAGATGTGAATGACCTGACATGAATTTATTAAGTGTCAGGTCCTACCTGCAATCATTAAATGTCCCGCGGGGAAGACCTGACAAGTAATTAATATCCTAAAAAGCTGATTCGACAGGAAGTAACCATCCCCAGGGCCAACCTGACGGATGTGACTAATTCTTTTTGTCGACCTGACACAATTTTCCACCTTGTTTTGACTCCCAATCCAGATTGGACACGTGGACATCAAGGACAAAATGAGTTGGGTATAAAAGGAGGAAGAATGTGAGAAATGAAAGGATCTTGGCATTTTTATTCAGCTTTTATATTTTATACACTTCTCTTTACTCTTTTCCTCTTTACTGACTTGATCGTCGGAGTGCTTACGCCGGAGTTCTCTCCCGGTCGATCTTTTGGTAGGCGAGGATCGAGTTGGATTCTTGAGAATCTCTCACCATGAGAGGCCTTTTCAACTACTATCAATATGTTAATTTATAAATCATTTTTTAAAACTTAATTATAAAATCATTATGTGTGCATAAAGCTATCAAATGTGTTGAGCGAAAGAGAAAAAACGGGTCAGACATCGGTTCAACAATTTCGGAGCGTGGTTCGGCCTGCTTTGAAAGTACTTGTCAAATGCAATTGGGCAACCTAGATTTTCAGGCTAAATTGCAAAATATGCCCTATAATTATTAAATGGTGGCAAAACAGGACAATAACTTTTTCAATTTGTAATTTAGGACAATAATTTTTAAAAATAGCATATTTGAGGACTAAAATGGCGCGATTTCAAATTTCTCCTAATCGATTATTAATTTGGGGATTTTATTTTTTCGGTCCTAATTGCTAATCTCGGACATATGACCTAGCAAATTCACGATGACTTTGATTGAAAAAAAAAGAAACAGAGATTCAATTTTCTGGGTTTTCACAAACTTATTTGGGGCTCGATTTTGCTGAGGGGTGGGTAGTTTTATTTATGCTTTTTTTTTTCATCCAAGTCATCGTGAATTTGTTAGGTCATATGTTCAGTTAGCAATTAGGACTGAAAAAATGAAATCCCCAAATTGAGAATCGATTCTGGAGATTTTTTGAAATCAGCGGCCAATTTAATCCTCAATCTGCCATTTTTTTTTAAAAATTAATGTCCTGAATTGCAAGTTGAATAAGTTATTGTCCTATTTTGCCACCACCCAATAGTTACAGGGCATATTTTGCAATTTAACCAGATTTTCATGTCAAATATCAAATATGTTTGGTCCCTTTCGAGTTTATAAAATTGCAGTCCAACTCACGTTTTCATTAGGTCAGTTTAGTTTTTAACAGCTCCATGTACATATCTAATTATTATATGAAAAACCCTAATATAAAATAAAAGATACTTCATAAAAAATTTAGAGTAGGTCTCTCATAGGACCGTCTTACGGATCCTTATATGTAAGGCGGATCCCATGACCCAGATCCGGATGATTTAATGAATTAATTTTAAAGAAAAAACCCCGCTGCTATTACAGATCTGTATCTATCACACGCTACTCTTTTTATCTTTCTCTCTCTCCTTTTTTTTCTCTCTTCTCCATTATCATCTCGCAACGCTTCTATTTCTCCATTCTCATTCTTTTCTTCTTTCCTTTCATCCCTCACCCTCGAAGACGTACAAGTCTTCCACAAGTCTACAAATCATGTATGTCTGCAACTCTCGTAGTGTACAAATCTCCATTGTTGCCTTCATATAAACCATAATCATTCATTTTACTGCAAAAAAATCTAAACCAATGTCTTTGGATTTTGGATTCTATATATATACGAATTTGTAGAAAAATATTACTTACAAATATATTCAACAATAAAAATGGTTAGAAGAGGATTTCTGCAATGAAAAAATATAGATAATAACTATTCATTGATGAAAGATGTAATGTACTCAATTCAGTTTCATAAATAATATTTTTCAATGTGAAAAGTGATACTTTTCAACAAATAAATGATACTTTTGAGATTAAATATAATACATTTGTGAGGACATTGATACTTGAACATTTCAAAATCTATGAAATAAAAAGTGATACTTTTACTGTGAAAAGTGATACATTAAAGACAATTTATGATGATTTTAAGACAATTTCCGATACTTTTAAGCATCAGAAATACAGTGACATAAAATTGATACTTTTAAGGCGATTTCTGATACTTTTATGGCAATTTATGATACTTTCAAACATTAAGGATCTAACATGCAGAGTGATATAATATATGTTCAATGTTGAAATACAGTGACAAAAAACTAATACTTTTAAAACAATTTCTAATACTTTTTTTTTGAGTTACGCACACACACTTCACTAGGGATAGAACCCCTAACCTCCTACACATAGGTGGGAGTGATATCACTAAGCCAAATGGCTGGTGGTAGGCAATTTCTGATACTTTTAATGCAATTTCTATTACTTTCAAGCATCAAAGACTTAACATCCAAAGTGATATAATATATGTTCAATGTTGAAATATAATGACATAAAACTGATACTTTTAAGACAATTATTGATACATTTGAGGTAATTTCTTATACTTTCAAGCATCAATGTTCACTGATTTGTACACAATCTTTATTACAAATTGATACTTTATTACAAACCGATACAATACTTCGGAAGTGACGAAACGTGGAGAAACCAAAAAAAAAAAAAAGAATGACAAACCCACAAAGTAAGAAGAAGCGAGAGGCAACGAGAAGAAATTTTGTTGGTGACAGAGAAGAATCGAGAAGAAGAACAGAAGAAGAAGAAGAAGAAGAAGAAGAGCAACATCAGAAGAAGAAAAAGAAGAAGAGCAACATCAGAAGAAGAAGAAGAAGAAGCGTGAATAGCAAATGAGGAAGAAGACAAAAAAATGGGTAAAGGAAAAAAAGAAGAATAAAACCCTAGTTTAAAACTGAAAAAGAAAAAAAAAACTAAAAAAACTGAAATGGGTGGGTATGAGAAGCGGTCAGGTATGTAGGATCCATCTTACGGATTTAAACCCGTAAAACGGTCTTATATAAGTTTTTGCCAAAAATATAAGCAAATGGGGCTCTTTAATGGAATAAAAAATGCGCCATGTCGATGGCATTTTGAATTAAAAAATTATAATACTTCATTTATTGGTATAGGTGAATTGGCTAATAGATACCGCTTTATAGGAGTAGGTTGTGCACCGTTGATTACATATAATACTATCAGTATGTTAATTTATAAATCATTTTCTAAAACTTAATTATAAAATCATTATGTGTTGAGCGCAAGAGAAAAGGGCAATTGACGTAAATGCTCCACTTTTTGGAGATAATGTCAGCTTTTTACGCTTCCCCGTATTATTTTATCCAAATTTACGTTTCCGCCCTTTTTTTACCCAAATTTACGCTCCGGCCAAAATTTCCATAACTTTTTCACGCTTTGTTTCAAGATTGTTTCTAACATGTTTCAAACATGTTTCTTTCAATAAAACTTTAGTGAAAAAATAAAATTTGTCCTCGTTAAATAATCTATTTTATACTCGAAGTCTTATAGAAAATCAAGAAATATACACATAAAACAACACATATTAAAACCAAATAAATTAAAAATATTATAGAAACAACATGAATAAAAAAACATAATTCAGTTTTTGATCCAATGCATGAAAACATAAAAAACATGGAAACAACTAGGAAGCAATATAGGAACAAACCAGAAACAATATAGAAAACATCATACGAGCAAAAGAGTTAAAAATAGGTCAAAATTGTATTTAAACATCGAAAACTACATAGAAACAACAAAGAAATATCAGAACAACATTAAAAGCAATATGCAAAACAAGTAACAACGTAAAAAATATTAAAAACACCACGTGAATAAAAAGAGCTTAAAAATAGGTAAATTTTGTATTTACACATTGAACACTACATGGAAATAACAAAAAATATTATTAGAACAACATTAAAAATATTATAGAACAACACAGAAACAATAAAAACAATGTAACAAAACAATAAATGAACAAAAAAAAACATAAAAAATAGGTAAAAATTGTTTTGAAATATCGAAACAACAAAGAAACAAATTTAAACAACATCGAAACAACATATATAACATATAAAACAACACATGAAAAAAAGGAAAAAACGTAAAATAATCAAAAATATGCGAGAACGTAAAAAAAAAAAAAATTAGGTACAAAAGGAAAAAAATAGGTACAATAGTTATAGGAGCGTATTCTGTGGTATGTTTACCAAAAAGATGATATTTGTAATTTCCCCAAGAGAAAAATGGGTCGGGCCAAAATTCTATTAGTTCAACAATTTGAGCCTGGTCCGACTCGCTTTAAAAATACATGTCAAATACATTGGCCAACCTGGATTTTCGGTCAAATAGGCTTGGTGTCTTTCGAGTTTATGAAATTGCGATTCAACTTGCATTTTCATTGGGTTAATTTGGTTTTAACAACTCCATGTACATATCTAATAATTAAATATTGCTAACTGGATGAAGCTTAGCCCACACCCCCACCACAAGCATTGTGGGGTGGAAGTCGAGGGTTCAAATCCTGCTCCATCAAATTGTTTGTGGGGTGGAGGTCAGGGGTTTCTATCCTTACTCCATCAAATTGCTCCCCGGGACATATACGAGCTTCGATTCGGGAGAGATCGTTATTAGTAGATTGGGGTCGAACATAATTTGTTCTCTTTACCTGGAGGATCTGGTTGTCGTCAGCACCCCGAACACCGGGTCGGTCGCGTGCACATCCCGCGGTTTACCTTGCGGCGCGAAATGAGGAGCCGGAGCTGTCCCGGATAGTCGGGCGTAGCGCTTAAGGCTGAGTTATCAAAAAAAAAAAAAATAAATATTGCTGGTAGATAATTATGATTATTAAATAAAATCACAGAGTAAACATAAATAAATATAGGGGAAAAAAGGTGATTATCACCCTTGTATCACCGTGTCTCCTTCCTTTTTCATGTTTTCCTTTTAGTCTTTCTCCAACGGACACTTTTGGGATACCCAGCAATTGTATTTGATAGATTCTCAAAAATCTAGGTCTGAAAAGTTAATTTTATTGAAAAATATCTATACACAATACTTTCACTTATTTCCATGATGGGAACGGGAGAAAGTGGGGGATGGCTAGCTATTTGCACTTTTATTATTTTTCTCTCACCAATTACTTTCTCTCATTTTTTAACAAAACAATCAAATTATCCATCATTATTACACATTCTCCCACAAATTTTACTATTCACTCGTTCACATATTTATAACTATCAATCATTATATTATTATTTATATATCAAATCAAATGTTAAACCTAAAAATTTGTGATCCATTGACAAATCAAATGTTAAACCTAAAAATATGTGATCATTATTTTATTATTTATATATCAAATCAAATGTTATAACTATCAATCATTATTTTATTATTTATATATCAAATCAAATTTTCAACCCATATCTAATCGCAATATTAAAATCCATTCTTTTTTCTTTCAATTTTTTTTATCATTATTCTCTAGCAAAACAAAAAATATTTAAAATAAAAGAATATATAGTCGCGCGCACTAAATGGTAAACCTAAAAATTTGTGATCCATTGACCCACATAAATTGCTAAGAATTAAAAATAAATATTTAGGTTGTGATTGATTGTTAAAAACAATTGCATTTTTTTTCCCTCAAAACATATTTTTAGGCCAATATAGGATTGCTTGTGAAAAAATTCAAAAAAATACACTATTCATCCATTCTCACTTTTCCAATTGTCAGTCATATCAAATTATTATTTTATTAAAAAACACTACTATCAACTATTGTCATTACACAATCAATCACAAATATACTATTCATTATCTCTTATTTTTCAAATGGTCAATCACATTCACTCGCCATTTTACTAAAAAAAATCATCACAATAATTGCCATCATCACATTTTTATTTTACATCCAATCACACTCCCAAAATATTAAACAACTTTTCAAAAATAAAATCTCGCCACTATTCGATTAATAAATAAAAATAAACTTAATGAAAGTTTATCTAGTCATTTTTCTTTGATGCAATCTATTAAATATAGTTAGATGCTACTTAATTGGATAGTAACCAATTCCATTGGATAACTTATTTGGGTCCAATTTTTTGATATAACACACAAGCACATGTCATAACTATCATGTAAGCATACCAATGGAGTTTGGTCCTAACCCATAACCTATTGGGCAGTATCCAACTTCCGGTAAATAAAATAGAAATACCAATACAGTTGGCTGAAATGAAGAAATTGAATGACATAAATGAGTAGTCAATGTAACTATTGGATATGTAACTCCATATAACTATTGGTCGATCTTAAGCTGTTTACAGCCAATTAGAGGTATCAGAAACTGTGTCAACTGAGTCACTGGCAGTGACACAAAACAACGACGAATTTAATATTTTTTTAAAACAAAAAATATGAGTTGTCAATATATGGCCGAGAGTAGCCGGTTAAGGGTACGAGTGTAATGATTTTATTTTGAAAATTTTCATTTTGCTAAAGAATAATAGTAAAAAATATTTTAAAAAGAAAAAGATGATTTTTGAGAGTATTGTGAGATAAAAAAATAATGATGAAAGTTGATTTGATTTAAAAATAGTAAATAATGATTGAATATAATTGGTAGTTAGAAATGTGTGAGTGAGTGAATAATGAAATTGTGATAATGATTAGTTTTTTTGTGAAAAACTATGTAGATGTGATTGATAAGAGAAAAAAAAGAGAAAAAGTAAAAGTGAGAGAATAATTTATTTTCTAATCGTGGCCTAACATTTTGCGAAAAAAGGCAACGGACAAAGGGGTTTTTTTTCCATTTTTTACAATTAATTTTATTTATATCGGGTTAAACGGGAACGAGTCTGAGTCTTTAGATATCCGTCTCGTCTCGCCTCGCCTCATTATAATCCCTATTTTGGAGGCACCATCAGAAGCGTTTCTAAAACAACCGTTTCCACACTTGCGTTTTTGCACAAAATATATTACCACTCTGCCACATTAACAACTTAAATTTTTAGTTACAAACTATTAAATTCTTCACAAAAGCACTCCCAAAAAAAAAAAAAAAAAAATTCACAAAAAGCAGAGACTAGGAAAATTTTTGAAAACAGAGGCTGATGAAGCCTGGGGAAATGTGAGAAATTTATATCTGCATGTGCCCTCTGCAGTTGTCTGCTTACATTAGACAAGTTGCCAATTTGCCTAATATTGGTACTTGGTAAAGGTTAGTTACCATTATTACAAGGGATAATTATAAAAAAGTCGAGGTATGGGATGATTATAAAAAATACATAAAAGTTTTAAATCTATATCTATATCTATATCTATCTATATCTATATCTATACTATCTTAAAAGTGTGAATATTTCTTGCAATTTTTGATTGGACAAAAATATCCTTTAGATATAGTAAAATTTTAGGATAACTAAGTAAGTTGATAGTTATATTTAACTTCTATTTATGCAATTATAAGACAATATGACCTTTTATATTCTACATTTCAAAAGTATTTATTCTTTCAGCTATACCTCTTAAAATATTTTGAATTTTCAAATAATATTAGCTTCATATTAAACTAGATTTCTTGAGCTTTCTAACCATATGTCATAAGCATATATAAGGACTTCACATGAGAAAATTTTAACAATATAAAGTTCAATACTATGTGAAAATTAATTATTTATGTTTTTCTATAGTTTTGTTATTTATGTACACATGCTATGAAGGTCCAAATGAATCAACCAATATTTTAAATTTTAACTATATGTGTTAATATGACTTTTACTTAATTTTCTATATATAACATTATAAGTTTTAGTTTCTAATTTATTATTTTTAATATATTTTTTAGACATAACACTAAGAATACTTTAAATTTCTTATAAAATCGAGTTTCAAATTTAAATTAGGTTTCAAATCTTCAACTATATGTTCTAAACATTTGCACAAAATGTTATAGAAGAGAATTTTAATTGTTTAACTTTTAGTATGATGCAAAATTTATATTTTTATATTCTTTTAAATTTTCTCAATAATTAAACATATATGTCTATTATAATTTATAAGAAAAAGATCAAATTACAATATACATGATAAGAAAAAATAAAATTTTAGGTGGTTTTGATGGTAAATAAAAAGTAGAAAAAATACATAATTCCTTTATGGTCGAAAAACTCTTGCTCAATTAGTAATATGAAATTTAAAAATTAATTTATTGATAGTTGTTAAAGAATAATTTTAAAAACAAGAGAGGTTCATATTTTATTTTTATTGCAATTTCATGTATATTTTATTTTAGTTAGCTATATCAGTAAAATAAAAAGTACAAAATAAAATGAATAAGATTAACATGAAAAAAAAGCGAAAAAAAACCAAAACAAGTTTGTCGCGACAAAAATATTATCTTTTAAATTTAACTATATGTCTTAATATGACTTTTACTTAGTTTTCTATACATAACATTATAAGTTTTAGTTAATTTATTAGTTTTTATATATTTTTTAATTATAACACTAAGAATGCTTTAAATTTCGTATAAAATCAATTTCAAATATAAACTAGGTTTCAAAATCTTAAACTATATGTTCAAAACAATTGTACAAATCGTTATAGAAGAAAATTTTAACTATTTAGTTTTTAGTATGATGCATAATTGTATATTTCTTATATTCTTTTAAGTTTTCTCAATAATTAAATATGTCTATTATAATGTATAAGAGAAAGATCAAATTACAATATACACGATAAGAAAAAATAAAATAAAAAATATTTTAGGTAGTTTTGATGCTAAATAAAACGTAGAGAAAATACATAATTCTTTTATGGTCGAAAAATTCTTCCTCAATTAATAATATGTAATTTAAAAATTAATTTATTGATGGTTGTTAAAGAATAATAATAGAAACAAGAGAGTTTCATATTTTATTTTTATTGCAATTTCATGTATATTCATTTTAATTAGCCATGTCAGTAAAATAAAAAGTGCAAAATAAAAGGAATAAGATTAACATGAAAAAAAGAAGCGAACAAGAACCAAAACAAGTTTGTCGCTACAAAAACGTTACCTTTTAAATTTTAACTATATGTGTTCATATGACTTTTACTTAATTTTCTATATATAACATTATATGTTTTAGTTTCTAATTTATTATTTTTAATATATATTTTAATCATAATACTAAGAATACTTTAAATTTCTTATAAAATCAATTTCAAATATAAACTAGGTTTTAAAATCTCCAACTATATGTTCTAAACATATACACAAGTCGTTATAGAAGAAATTTTAACTATTTAACTTTTAGTATGATGCAAAATTGTATATTTCTTATATTCTTTTAAACTTTCTCAATAATTAAATATGTCTATTATAATTTGTATGAAAAAAATATACACGAGAAGAAAAATAAAATAAAAATTATTTTCGGTGGTTTGATGCTAAATAAAAAGTAGAGAAAATAAATAATTCCTTTATGGTTGAAAAATTCTTCCTCAATTAGTAATATGCAATTTAATAATTAATTTATTGATGCTTGTTAAAGAATAATATTGAAACAAGAGAGCTTCATAATTTACTTTTATTCCAATTTCATATGTATATTTTATTTTAATTAGCCATATCAATAAAATAAAAAGTACAATATAAAAGGAATAAGATTAACAAAAAAAAAAGTGAACAAGAACCAAAACAAGTTTGCCGCGACCAAAACATTACCTTTTAAATTTTAACTATATGTATTAATATAACTTTTACTTAATTTTCTATATATAACATTATAAGTTTTAGTTTCTAATTTATTATTTTTTAATATATTATGATTTCAATCTTTCGATTATTTTATTTCCTATAAATTTTAAGAACAAGTGCAAAAAAAGTGTTAAAAGTTGTATATATAAATTTATTAAAAAAAAACAAAGAAGGCAAACTTAATAAAAAAACATCCATATGTATTAAATTGACATTTATGATAAAACTTGAATGTCGTTCGAAAGTTACACCCTTAAAAATTATAAGTTTAAAATATCAAATGATTCATATTTATAATAAAAACGTATACCAAAATAATTAAATCTTAATAAAATGGTGTGAAAGAGTGAACCATGAGCTAAAATTAGATTATATTAGTCTAAAAGATCATATCTACTATGCAAAAGAATAAATAAATAAACTCATTTAAAATGTAACAATTTGACAACTGAAAAAGCAATTATATATAACAAATTATGTGTTAGTTCAAATACTAACATGACATTCATAAAAACTAAGCAAATTGAATAATTACAACAAATAAGAGTGAAACTAAGAATAAAAAGTATTGAAAAATAAATGGTTATACTTGACATTAATGAAGTGATATTGATCTAAATAATTTTGGGGGTTAATCACATATATGATAGTTTAAGATTAAACCAGATGAAACATATTATAAAGATTTGAAAGAATAAAAGTAAATAATTAAATAAATATGTGGGTCATAGCTGTGAATTATAAAGAAAAAATTAAATGGCTTTCATATAATATGTATAATTTGATATTTTCGATAAAATCTCAGTTCATTTTAAAAGCACACCTTTATGACTTATAAATATTCAAGCACAAAGATCATTATTATAAAATTGGGTGCAAATTATTCTAATTTTTACAAAATCAAATATTATGAAAAAATTGAAAATAAGAATCAGAAATGGAAAGTCATTGTATGTATATGAAATTGTAAAATAAATAAATAAATAAACTAAACTTATTTAATAAGAAATAGTTTGATATTTATGTCAAAGATTAATATTTATTAAATTACATGTGAATTTAGGTACCAATATAATAATCAAAATATTCAAAATAATATTTATGTATCAAATTTATTGTGTTAAACTCTATATATTAATAAATTTGAGTGAAGTGACCATGTTTAGTGCCAAGTAATATGAATTATTTCGGAATAAGGAGGCAAGAGAGAATAGTTAAAGGGGATTTTAACAACACTGATATCTAAATTTTTGGCAACTATATTTCCGATTTGATCAAAAATTCAATCAAAATTTTAAATAATAAAGATTAAAGTACTATATACCATTTTCTCAATAAATGTAATCAAATGGATTGATAATTATATTCTACAACAAATAATATGATTTTGTAAATGAGATTAAATGAGAACAATTTTAAATTTACAGTCTCTTCAAATAAATATAGATTAGTTTCGGTATATTAAGAATAATTGCAATTTTCATAACTATACGACTTATAAAATTTACAACTATGTAAATATTCATATAACTACAATAGCCAAATTCAATTGCAAGTACAAACTCTAATAGTATAATGCATCTTTCTAAAACTTTATGAAATTTAAAACACTATATTAGTTTATAGTTTATTATGTATAACTTTTAAAAATATAGGTGAATGCAAAAAAATTCAAACATAAAATTTAATTACTATTATATTTAATTATTGAAGATTGACACGTGAAAATTATTAACTTATTTTTTCTTATAAGACTGTCTTTAGTTTTATTATTTATTAAATAATGATAGTTTGTGTGCAATTGAATAGAGTTTCAAAACTCAGACTTCGACTTATCACTTTTTCATAATTTTATTTAATACCTGACTCTCGATGAAAATAATGGATTATTTTTTTTATATTAGGTTAGTATTTATTATTTTTAAGACACTGAAAATAGGAGGACGACAAACTTTAAGTTTAAGTGTTAATGATAAAATATTGACTTTGTTACTAGAATTAAATTAATATATGAATTTCTTTCACATATATATTATATTACAATTGTTTTTACATTTCTTTAATCGAAGAACTGAGATAGAATAAAACAAGTAAGCACATGAAGTATGCGAATTTGACTAACCTTTATTTTATTTTAATTGAATAACAATAACAAATAAAATATTTATATTAAGATGGGTTTTGATATAATATTTAATTAAATTTTTTTTATTAATGCGATAACTTGCATGTGATTTACTAATCATTAGCTTATAATTTATAAGCTAGATTATTTGTCTGATTATGTAAAATGCATCTAATGCTAAAAGAATTCGAAAATCATGTAAGATAAAAAAACTTTTCTAGCCATAACAATGAAATAAAGACCGATGAATGTGATTGTAAGCTAATATAAAACTTATTTCATTGTTATACTAATTGTAAAATTTTTGTGTTATTTAACAATTCATATTGATCTGTAATTAAAGTAAAGCAAAATATATATGAAATACTGTGTAATATTTAAATTTAATTAATATTTATTTCAATTTTTAATATTTAATATTAGTCAATAAAATTATTAAATAATTTAGTGCATGTTTGAGAGTATTTATGAAAAAGTCCATTTAGGAATGGACTTCTCTAGAATGGACTTTTCAAAAAACCTCAAATTCTCACTTATCTAGAATGGACTCTTTGGAGGAGTAACTTATCCAAATGTCCATTCTAAATTAACCACCAAACATGAATTATTATTGAAAGTGACTTTTAAATCCAAAAGTCGATTTCAAAAGTGCTCCCAAACAATCACTTAATTATTTTAGTAAAGTTATGGGGATCACGTGCAATGCATGTGTTTTTTACTAGTTATATAAAATCATCTTATATTTTTACTCAAACTTTTAATTGAATTGACGAAATTTGTTGATGTCATTAAATATTTTCAATTACATCTCTCAATTTCACAAATAACTCAAACTTTTCGTCAGGATCGTCCTTTGGCGGTCAAGGCGACAACACCACATAGGGTCTCCATTCGAAAAGGGCACCATTGTCGGATTATTATTTTTTAATTTAAAGGTTTACAATATCTGATATGTAGAATAAAGCTTACTAAGTGTAACATGAGTATTTTCTAGCCTAGTGGTTTGTTCTCCATCCTTGCACATTAAGGTTATATGAGATTTGTTCTCCATTCCAGTTAAATCTGTTTTTTTTTTAAAATACTTCCACAAATTTCAGCAGCGAAAAAAATAGTCCTTCAATGTATTGATAGTTTTGTTTGATACATGTTTTTATCTTAATTTTAATGTTTTATTTTATCACCAAAACAATGTTTTTAAAGGTTGTCCAAATACTCCTAAATGATTTAAAATGGTTTTAATATTTTCCGGAGTATTTCCTCAAGTTTAATTTTAATAATAATGGACAACACTTTTAATGATTTTATGTCAATGGGTTTTTACTCCTATAACAAGATTTCTAAATGTTGTCTAAATACTCCCGATTGGTTTAAAATGTTTTTACTAAATTTTCGGAGTATTTCTTGAGTTTTATTTTCGACAAAAATTGGACAATATTTCTGTTAATTCGGTCGGTCACCCTATAGGGCAACCCGTACTGAAGATGATTTTGAAAGCAAAAATGAGACGAAAGGAAAATCGGTAGTCGGCCAGTCATGCTGGCGTCGGCCGATCGGTCGGCCGACGGTCGCCAGTGGTCGGGCCATTTTTACTGAGTTGGCGTTGAAACAGAACTTCAAACCTTGCATTTTTGAGTTAGGGGGACCGGTTGAGGCAGGGGGTCGACCGGTCGAAGCTATGTCGGCCATGGCCGCCTGTTGTAATTTCCAAAGTGTTCTTCAAATCTCTTATTTAAATGCGGCCGTGCATCTGTGCATTGACAAAAAAAATATGACCGTTTGACAAATGACACATTTCCTTAAATTGTGGGATTGATTTCTAACACTATATTCTTGATTTTAATTATATTTTTACGTAGATTTTCAATCCCCAAGAGGAGCCTATGCTTGATCAATCATCTCCTATAAATAGAGGAAGTTTTGGAGCAACCAATACAACAATTGAGATACAACACAACAAGATACACTTCAAGCAAATACTTGGTCTTTCATTGTTATTATTCTTGTTGTAAATTTGCCTAGCTTATCACTTTCACATCCTTGAGGTCTAGGCTATTCTTGATTACACTTTGCACTCAAATTGTATTATTCATTATTGAGTTGTAATCTTGATTTTTGGTTATCATTCAAACACAAGATATCCTTGTGAGTGTTCTTGTGGTAAGAGCACACTTGGATGATCTAGGTGATAGGTGCAAGAAGATTGTGGTGATCTTCTTATTGAGGGTTGAAGAATTTGGTATTCTTCAAGGTTGAAGATTGTGGTAATCTTCACAAGGTGCCGTTGGAGATTGTGGTAATCTTCAAGAAGAGATTGTGGTAATCTCAAAGGTGGTGTTGAAGAAGAGTGTGGTGCTCTTCAAGGTATTGTAAGTTGAATTTGTATTAATTTTGGTAATTAATAAAATTCTTTTTCTTTTTGAAATCCATCCGGATATCTTTGGGGTGGTAGAGGATTAGGCCCTAGGTGGGTTGAACCTCTTTAAATCGACGTGTGTTGTTTACATTCCGCACCTTTATTATTGTGTTTGAGCATTCGGTTATAAAAAGAGGGCGAAATCGAAAAGATGGAGATAATCTATTCACCCCCCCTCTAGATTATCGTAGCCGCTTGGACTTACAAGTGGTATCAGAGCCAAACTCTTTGGCAAGCTCGTTTCACATCGCGAGTGAAGAGAAACAATCGTCGGCTACGAACGAAGCTCATCTATCCGACACCTCCACCACTAAGCCACCACTATTTGATTCCAAAAATTTTATCTTTTGGAAAGAAAGAATGGAATGCTACTTACAAGGTTGCGGGTTCGACATTTGGAACACCGTTATAAACGGAGAATCCATTCCGATGAAAAATACACCATACACCTCAAAAGGCTTCAAAAAGCTCAATGATGAAGAGAAGAAAATCATCTCCTTAAACGGTAAAGCTCTCAATATTTTGTATTGTTCATTTACTAATTTGGAATATGAACATATTGTAGGAATAAAATCGGCACATGAAGTATGGCAAAAATTAGAAGCCATCTATGGAGTATTTGCAAATGAAAGGAGTCAAACAAAAGCATCTACTTCTCAAAGGGATACAAGTTCAAATCTAAGGAACAAGCCTCTTACAACTTCTAATTATGAAGAAGTTGAATATTGTTTTATGGGCATCAATGAAGAAAACGAGGTATGTCTTAAACCCTCTACTTCCTATGATATTGTCATTCAAAATGATTATAGTGATTTGCAAAATGATTATGATGAACTTCAAAATGAATTCCAAAGTTTACTTGTTAAATACAAAAATTTGAAAAAGGAATTCAATATTTTGAAAAATGATAAGGATAGTTTATTTACTTCCTATGAATCACTATCATGTGCTCACACCACCACACTTGATAAGGTGAGAAACCTTGAAAAAGAAAAAAGTACTCTTGTTGAGAATATTGATTGCATGAAAAAGGATTATTAAAATCTAACTTGAGTACTAATAAATTGTCCAATATTGTTGATGTTCATAATTATGATAAAGGACTTGATCATAAGCCTAATGTTGTTAATCATATAAAAAAGGATCAAGTCACTATGCACGTTGGTCATTATGCTCCTAAAATTATTACATGCTTTTATTGCGGTAAAAAGGGTCATACGGTAAATACTTGTCGGGCTAGAAATAGCTCTAATTATTGTTGGAGACCTAAAAGTCTCAAGACTAATCCTAAAGGACCCAAACACATAAGGGTACCACAAAATAATGTGTTATTAGGTACCCGACGAAATAATGATCGAAGAAAATTCATACCGCCAAGAAGACATCAAATGACCGTTTCATTTGATCAAAGAAGGAGAAACTATTCACAACAAAGCCAATTTCCAAGAAAATGATATAATCAAAAATGGGAAGAACACAATCCTTGGAAATGGCAAAGACATCATCAACAAGATGATTTTCAAAGAAGAAGAGACTCTCAACAAAGGGAAGGCAACAAACCTTGGAAATGGAGTAATCAAAGAAGTCATCATCAACAAAGTGACTTCTCAAAGGGAAGATATCATCAACAATGGGAAAGACACAACCCATGGAAACGGCGTAATTGGTAAACCGTATCTTCCCATTTATATATGCATTTTATTTTAATTCTATGCATGTTTTTAATTGTGTCTTAATTGTAAAATGAGTCTTCAAGTATTTATTTTTTAATTTAGGTCTTTTATATATTTGTGAGTTTCAATATTTTTAAAAGAAGACCTTGCATGATTTTCTAAAACTCTTGTGCATTTAATTAGACTTATGTGGCTTATTATCTCTTATGAAATCTGATAGCATAAGCTCTTTTTGATATCTCCTATTACTTGCCTACACTTGTATTTTTTGTGCAAACTTTGTCTAAGAATTATGTAGGATATGTATATCATATTCATTGGCCATTTCATCATCAAGATTCTTAAACTATCGAGGTATGTTGACTCGTATTTTCCTTGAACTCGATATTATGCTTATGCACACATCTTTCAAGATATTTCACTTTAACCCCTTAAGTGCCCCTAAATGATTTTGCAAATATTCTCTTAAAAGGGCACTACTTGTTAAATATCGATTTTCTCGAATATATGTTTTCCTGAAACTTGTATTTGTTGGACTTGATCCAAAATTATCTTTTTTGCAAAGTTTTAAAACTTTTGGGGTGAAAAATTGAATTTTGGAAAATTCTGGGGAAAGAAAAACTACCTGGGATGGTCAAAGCAGGGGCGACCGGTCGCCCTGCACGTCGACCGGTCGCCCCCTACCTCGACCGGTCGCCCAGGCTATTTTTACAAGCTAAATACGTTCTGCCCTTCGTTCTTAACAGAATCAAAAATCTCCCAAACCCTTATAACAGCGAAAATTCATCCCTTTTCTTCAAAATCTTCAATTCTTCATCATTTTTCACGATTCTTGTTGCTAATCTTCTTATTTTCACAAGAATCTTACATATATGGCTCCTCCTAGAAATTCTACCGGTCGAAATCCCATCTCCAAGCGTAGAAGGGGCGGAGAAGGTTCTTCGAGAAATCGGCAAGAGGAAGCCGAACAAAGGGATATTCGAGCCGCTCAAAGAAACGTGGCTCAAGAAGGAGATGATGTTCAAAATCCCATTCTCTCTCGGGCCCAAATTACCGAGCTCCGCGGAACAATTTCGCTCCAAAATTGCCGTTGGGCGAAAGGTAAAAAATCTTTTGTTACTCAAGCTCCTAATTCCCACAATATTCTTAATTTCATCAATAAGTATGCGGAATGGTATTATGAGGATTCGAGAATGGGAGGAAAATCTATTGCTCGGACTAAAATGTGTCGTTTTAGTTCATTTACAAATGAGTATCCTACTATTAGAGGATTTTTTGAAGAGCAAGGTTGGATGTATCTATGGGAGCATGCTTATGTTTTGTATGATGATGATATTATCCAACTTTTTTTATGCTAATATGTGGGTGCAATATGATAATGAAAGGAAGCCGATTGCCGTTAATTCACTTGTAAAGGGTCGTCATTTTAGATGGACTCCCAATGATATTTGCCGGCTTTTACATGTTAGAGAAGGTGGTTGAGATTATTTCTCTTGTGGGACTTGGAATGATGAAATGTTGGGGGTGTCAATGAAAGAAGTTAAGACGTATTTGGGAGTATGGCCAAAGTATTCTTTGTTGGCAATGACACTTGAGCATCATATTTTATGGGTCATTGTCGCATATTGCATTTGTGGTAAGTCGGGAAAGATGCCTAGCAACATGGATTACTTTTTGACTTATAAGATTGCTAGGAGGGAACCACTTAACTTTGGCGCCATACTTATTCAATGTCTAATTGAGTCCATCACTCAAGGTAATAAGAAGTTGGTTATGGAAAATTGGATTTGTAAACTTCTTATTCAATCGGGACTACCTTCGTCGGAGTGTAACTCGGAGGTATTTCAAAATGACTTCGACATTGATAATATCTCCCAAATGGTCACGATGCGCAAGAATATGGACATCCGACAAACTAAAATGGCTAGAGGAAGAGGTCAAGAGTCCCCCGATCCTAATGACTACTTTGATGACGCCGAGGCCGCAAGATTGGCGGAAGAGGGCGAACCGAGCAATCCGGAGGGTAATACCGGTGCTCAACCACCTAGGAGGTATACTCAAGCCGAATTTGATGAGATGAGGGCTTTTCATGAGACGAGGTATGAGGCTTTGGAGCAAAAAACCTCCAAAATGCAAAAGTCTATCGGCAAGTTGAAGAAATTCATCAAGGATTTTATTCCCGGATCTTGCTTCTCTTCGGACGAGGATTGATGTCCCCACCCCTTACTATTCGAGCATTTTCGTTCATGTTACTTTTTATTTTTATGAACTTTTGTAAAACTCTCTCGTACTAATAAAATTTGCTTGTCTTATTGAAAGAGTGAAAATTACAAGTTGATAATTACTTGTGGGTGATCATGGTATTGGTGGAGTATTTGATGGTAAAAATACTCTAATTTAGCATACTGTTTGATAATTGGTATGAAGTACTTGATGGTAAAAGTGCTTCTTTTAATGCTTTGATCATTATGCTTAGTTGGATATGTTGGGACATTTGATATATCATACATGTATTGTTTAAGGCATGACTTGTATTACTTGATGGATGCTCTAATTTTTGGCATTCGTAATGCCTTGATCCTTCTTAGCTTATATTATCTCAATTGGGTTGAACCCTTGAGAATCTACTTTGTTGAGCCTCTTATTTGATGAACAAATGTTGCATATGTTGCATATGATCTTATTGAGCTTTGGAATGAGGTTGATTGATGATGTTATGAAAATTTTTGGCTTGAAACTTTTACAAGGACTATATACAACCTCTTTTATTTTTCACGCACACAAGGTGTTCGATGAAATGTCGCAATGAAACTTTCAACTTCTACATGATTCTCTTGCTTCAAAATATCTTAAAATCTTTTTGAAATCATGTTTTTAGCTTACTAATGAGCTTATGGATCTCTTATGTTACAATTCTCCCATTTTCCTTGGACTTTAAGTATAAATTGCTCGATGGTTGATAAACCGTCTCGGTTCTTGCACTTTGATATATTTGTATGATGTTTTTATCATCCTAACATTCTTTTTGATGATTCCAAAGGGGGAGAAACAGGATATTGGCTCATTAGCTCAAAGAAGCTAATAAAAGCTTGTCATAAAAGCTATAAGCTATGGCTCATAAAAGCCATAAGTTGTGATTCTTTTTAGTCCAATTGTTGCTTGATGGACTTATATAATTGATTAATGATGTTTTGTGACAGGGGGAGCTTATAAGCTCTTGAACAAATTGTAAAAGCTAAAGCTTTTAGCTTATAGAAAATTGTTTTTACATTATTCTTGATATGCTTGTTGATAGGGGGAGCTTGTGCTTATTATTGAAAATATTTACTCCCTACTTGGTTGCTTTAATATTTTTTGGAAATTTTGGTTGCTTCCAAACGGTCAAATGTTTTTACCGGAAAATCATTTCTAAAATTGCTCTCTTAGTTTGTGTAAAAATTGTTTTGGTTTGTAATCATCAAAAAGGGGGAGATTGTTTGATACATGTTTTTATCTTAATTTTGATGATTTTATTTTGTCACCAAAACAATATTTTTAAAGGTTGTCCAAATACTCCTAAATGATTTAAAATGGTTTTAATATTTTCCGGAGTATTTCCTCAAGTTTAATTTTAATAATAATGGACAACACTTTTAATGATTTTATGTCAATGGGTTTTTACTCCTATAACAAGATTTCTAAATGTTGTCTAAATACTCCCGATTGGTTTAAAATATTTTTACTAAATTTTTGGAGTATTTCTTGAGTTTTATTTTCGACAAAAATTGGACAACATTTCTGTCTCGTGGTCGACCGGTCGCCCTATAGGGCAACCCGTACCTGGAGATGATTTTTGAAACAGAAAATGAGACGGAAGGAAAATCAGGCAGGTCGACCGTCGCATCGGGCGTCGGACCGTCGCCAGGGGTCGACCGGCACCTGGTTGGCGTTGAAACAGAACTTCAAACCTTGCATTTTTGAGTTAGGGGGACCGGTTGAGACAGGGTCGACCGGTCAAAGCCTATGTCGACCGGTCGCCCTGTTGTAATTTCCAAAGTGTTCTTCAAATCTCTTATTTCTCGTGCGACCGTCGCATCTGCGCATTGACAAAAAAATATGACCGTTTGACAACAGACACATTTCCTTAAATTGTGGGATTGATTTCTAACAGCTATATTCTTGATTTTAATTATATTTTTCTATAGATTTTCAATCCCCAAGAGGAGCCTATGCTTGATCAATCATCTCCTATAAATAGAGGAAGTTTTGGAGCAACCAATACAACAATTGAGATACAACGCAACAAGATACACTTCAACCAAATACTTGGTCTTTCATTGTTATTATTCTTATTGTAAATTTGCCTAGCTTATCACTTTCACATCCTTGAGGTCTAGGCTATTCTTGATTACACTTTGCACTCAAATTGTATTATTCATTATTGAGTTGTAATCTTGATTTTTGGTTATCATTCAAACACAAGATATCCTTGTGAGTGTTCTTGTGGTAAGAGCACACTTGGATGATCTAGGTGATAGGTGCAAGAAGATTGTGGTGATCTTCTTATTGAGGTATTGAAGAATTTGGTATTCTTGAGGTTGAAGATTGTGGTAATCTTCACAAGGTGCCGTTGGAGATTGTGGTAATCTTCAAGAAGAGATTGTGGTAATCTCAAAGATGGTGTTGAAGAAGAGTGTGGTGCTCTTCAAGGTGTTGTAAGTTGAATTTGTATTAATTTTGGTAATTAATAAAATTCTTTTTCTTTTGAAATCCATCCCGGATATCTTTGGGGTGGTAGAGGATTAGGCCCTAGGTGGGTTGAACCTCTTTAAATCGACGTGTGTTGTTTACATTCCGCACCTTTATTATTGTGTTTGAGCATTCGGTTATAAAAAGAGGGCGAAATCGAAAAGATGGAGATAATCTATTCACCCCCCTCTAGATTATCGTAGCCGCTTGGACTTACAAGTTTTTCCTTTAAATCTAATTTTTATGGAAATATATTTTTTTATTATTTTATGTTTTGATCAATTAAATTAATTTTCGTAATATATTATTTTTTTTCCTTTAAATCTATTTTTTGTTGAAATGAAAATATAATGTTTTATTATTTTATGTTTTGATCAAGTAAATTATTTTCGTAACAGTGATTAATTAGTTATTTTAAATTTTCTTATATGAATACAAATAGGCTCTTTTATTTTCCAGCACCGAACCCAATAAAACATAGGAACGACTCTACTTTTCGTCTAATATTATCTAATTACATACTTCAACTTTTCTAAAAATTGCAAATAGACAGACAAAAATTTCGGGCTATTTATAATTATAACACAAATTTCTTGTCTGCAAATATTACGCACAAGAAAAAAGTAATACAAATTGAATTTTGTTAAATCAAATGAAATAAAAGTAGTATAATTCCTAGGATTCCCCATATTCTTCTCTCCAAGAACAACGTATTTGAGATTTTGAAGGTAGATTCATCTATTTGATCTCCTTCAAGCTTGAATTTGAGTATTAATAACATTAATTTGAAAACTTAATCACGAATCAAATGTTATAACTTGCGTCCAATCCGTGATGAATACCTTGAATCGCGCCTTGAACACCATGGATCCCTTGAATTTGGACTTCTTGGGTTAAGAAATTTTTGCCTCTTACTGATAGGAACTTTTGACATAATTACTTGATTGAAGAACGTGATTTGATTGGTCCATCATGATTTGATTCAATTTATTTCCATTCTCAGACGATGTGATTTGAGTTATCAAAATGATATTATTATCTTCCATAATCGGCAAGATATTATCTTGATAGCCAAAATATTGAGATTTGATATTTGGCGACTTTTGATTAGCAAATAAACTATATATTAAAATTATTAATTAATTAATTTTTTAATTTAGTGATTAAATTGAATAAATTCCCAAAATATAAATAAAAAATTAAATTGGTATTGAATATGTTATTTTACACGTCTCGTTATTAATTGGACATAAATTTAATTTGTCAACATATATCCCCTCGAGACTTTTCACGACAACATGTCTTGGAGTGAATAAGTCCCTCATGATCTTTACGTCCTTTTCCTGCATTGATTGTTCCTTTCAGAAGCAACCTGGGGTAACCACACTTTTTATTTATTTTCTAAACTCTCTTATGGGTTCTTATAGCACTTCTTAAAACTCAATGGGCCATCCATACTGAATATGTGGTGATCTTTTTCTTATGGAGAATACCCATCTTCAAAGTGTAAATTTTCATGTAAATCTCTTGCCACCCCTTTTCAATGTCTCAATTGTGAGCATTAGGTCGGGACCGTCTACTCCTTTTGAACATTGATTTGGAGATTTTTATTTTGTTTTGGATAAACCTTTGTTGAGGTTTAGATAGGTCGATCGGATACTATTATCCTAGCCTACTAGCTCGGCTCTTTCCTAAAGTTTTATTGTATTTATGGGCCTGTCCATCTAAACACCTTTTTCCCAAACTGGGGGTATGCCCCTTTTAATATGTATTTTTTCACATTCTTTTTAATGAAATTTTCACATTTTCATCAAAAAAAAAGTCATGACTCACGGCAATTGTTTTTCAGCTCAACTACAATTTTTCTCGGGCCTTTCAAATTTGTACACCCATAAGTGATCAATAACTAAAATGGATCATTATGATAAAACCAAGATATCATATCCTTCACGAATACTTACTGATACAATTGGATCTACCTTTAATTTGGCCCAACGACAATCAGTTTGAAAATTAATAGCCCATTTGATAATGTATTCTGGTTTGCACATTGATCCGACCAAATTTATGAGCCGGATCTACCAAACTATTATAAAGGCATATTCAAGAGATTGGAGCACTGATGGAGTAGGGCAGAGCTAGACGTAATCGATCGCATGGTTCGGGAGGATTTAAAATAACCATGATTGCTTATAGATAGGTCTATGGGTAGACCTGCCTCTATAGGTAGACCTACCTCTATGGTCCGACCTACCTTTGCAGGTAGACCTACCTCTATGGTCCGACCTACCTCTATGGGTAGACCTACCACTATAGGTAGACCTATCTCTACGGTCCAAGCTACAGGTGCCGACCTGCAGAGCATTAAATGCGAAAGACGCTGACGAGACATAAAGAATAAAGGTGGAAAAATCTGTAACGCATTAAATGCGAAAGATATTTTCTGACATGGCAACTAGTGATAGCTAGCTTAGACCGACCTCTAGCCCAGTTATAGGTAGGCTGACCTGCAGAGAAGTAACTATAGAGTATGGTAGACCTGCAGAGAAGTAAATGCAAAGCAGGTAGACCTACGAAAAAGTAACTATGAGGCACTATAAAAGGAGGTAAACTATCTCATTTTAAGGATGGTTTTATTATCTCTATTATTTCATTTACAACAAAATACACCTTTTTTTACTAACTTCATCGTCAGAGTGCTAATGCCAGAATCCTTCTGGTAGTCTTGTGCAGGAAGACAACGGACGATCGAGTTAGGAATATTGGGAAGTCTTAATTATTTGGGACCGATCAAGTGGCACCGTCTGTGGGAACATTTGAGTTTAAGATGTGAGAAAATAGATTATCTGATTAAGTTAAGTTTTCCTCTATGTGCTTTTTCCCTGATTTTTGGTGCAAGACTTGTGAAGCCTTGATTTTCTCTCTTTAGAATTCTCTCTAGAGGCCTCACTACCTGCTATGTCCCGATAATCAATCTTCATCAGATTTTGCTTACTGTTATTAACTCTTCATTTAGTTTCGCTTAACATTTAAATTTTAAGAGTACTGAATACGATATATTTTCTTGTTCTATTGAAGTTTCTCAGTCGAAACATTCATTTCACTGGTTCTCGAAAGGGCTCTCTCGCCGCTAGGGTTTTCATCCTTAGCGGCGCCGCTGCCCCACAATTTATGCTTGATTTATGATTGAAAATTAATATGAAAATTTGTATACACGTCGCAATCATCTGTACGAATGATGAAATAGAAGATGAAACAAAATCTTAGAATAGAAGACCCCACCCCGACTTTTCGAGAAACTAAATTCTCGCAGCAAAACATGTGCTATTTCCAACTTTCTCAGGGTGCGATTGGATATGCTTTCATTTTGAAAATTTTCTTTTGCTAGACAATAGCGGTAAAAATAATTTTGGAAGAAAAAAGATAAATTTTGAGAGTGTGATTGGATGTGAGATGAAAAAGTAATGATGAAAGTTGATTTGATTTAAAAATAGTAAAATAATGATTGGTAGTTAGAAATGTGTGAGTGAGTGAATAGTGAAATTTGTGGGAGAATGTATAATAATAATTAGTTTTTTGTGAAAAAATGTGTAGATGTGATTGGTAAGAGAAAAAAATGAAAAAAAGTGAAAGTCAGAGAATAATATATTTTCTAAAAATTTTCATAAACAATAATGTGTTTGTGTAGGTCCCAAGGGGTGTAAGTGTAAGGTTTAGAAGGGGGTTGAATAAACCTTGCCAAATTTTCGATTTAGTCCTTTTCAATATTCGAGTTGATACTTTACCAAATTTGTGTCCTTGGTGGACAATGATTTAGATAATCGATGAGAGTTAGTCTCTCAAATGACTCAACCGAGCATTTGATGGAATAACTCACCGTTAAGTCTAAATTAACTCAATCGTGGTTTGTTTTCAGCGGAAGACTTAACACCCTTAAGTTTGATTAAGCAAGGATTTAATGCTTGGTTTAGTACTTAGAAATTATCAAGTGGATAGCAAATTTATCACAGATTTAAACAGGTTAAGATGCATGAATTAAAGTCTTTGAAATGTAAATGACACAATGAAATTTTTATAGAGGTTCGAAGATGGGGTAATTCTTCTACTCTCTCTTCTCCAACTCCTGGAGGAATCCACTAGGTATTGATCGATATACAAAGTGGTAATATCCCGGATACAAGTCTTGATCACACAAATGACTTGATCCTTTGGGACTCGATGCGAGACGCCTTGATCACTCACCGGCTTCTCGTGCGACTCGGCTTCTTCATAGAGGCACCGCCTTGCTACTACAACTCACTTGCTCAAGCTCTTTGGATTTGATCACGAAGCCCTCCAAAAGCTTAAGACTTGGTTCGACCTTGAACCTTCCTACAATCCTTCGTGGAATGTAGACCCTTTGATTTTTCAGTATTTTCCTCTTCAACTGATTGAAGTTATCTTTCCTTCACAGGTGAGTGTTGGATTGATGTTCTTCGTAGTGTAGGCTTAAGGATTGAGAATGTTTCAGATTTTCTAATAATTGCTTGAACATTGTTTGGTTCAGGTCTGTAACTTGTGTCCCTCATTCTCAAATAAACTCCTCAGCCTTTTGTAGTGATCTTTCAAAAATTTGCCCGTTGAAGAGATAGGCTTATTTTTGAAAGTCACTTGCGATCGTTGGCTTGTCTTGTTGCGATCCTTGGAATTGCCATTTCCTCATATGAATTGTTCTTTCACTTTTTCGAGTTCGACACGGTGTAGTGCTTCCCATTGGTTCATTCCTTTTGCACGCTTCGGGACCGAGCACTCGAGAAAGGTGATATGGAGATATTACTTGTTTAAGTAATTCTCTTGATTTAATACAACGGATCTTTTACGATTATCTCGACTTGACGCATTTCTTTGCTTTCCCCAGGTGACTTAGAGTCACTTCCAATCATGGATGACTCTTATGTCACTTCAACTTGAGACTTGGCTTTTCTCGAGTTGACTTGACGATCTCCACTCACCGCATCTCACCGCTTCTTGATAGAGTTCCCCGTCTACTCTTCTTTGCCATACTCACTGTCTCGCGAGTCTTCCTTCTAGTCTTGATTGTCTTCTTGCATGTTAGGGCGTAGGCGACTTAACTCGGCTTGGCTAGCTCTATTTATTACAATGCATTTTACAACAAGAATTGGGGTGCCAACTTCCTATTCTAAGTTTTACATGGCATTCATCAAAATCTAAACAATAATTTTCCTAACAATTTCCCCCTTTTTGATGATGCCAAAACTTAAACCATTCGAAAATGCAAATAGCAAAGATACATACGATAGTGTATTGACATAGAATGTATCGCGAGAATCAATCCTTTTATTGATCATAACATTCTTGTTCTTTTACACAATTTTTTACAAGGTGTATCGAGCACATATTTGTCTACACAGAAAATAAAGAATTTATAGCTTTATTTGGAAGACTTACATTGTATGTATTTACATAATAAAATACACGAAGGGGTGGACATCAACACTTCATCTCCTTCGTCTCCTTCTTTCATCTTGTTCAAAGATCTTCTTCTCTTCTTCTCTTTTTCTCATCGTCACCGCTTTCTTTTTCTTTTCATATGCCTTCCCGGGCAGCCTTCATCTCTTCTTAATCTTTCCGTCTTTCCTCCCATAGCCGAGTTTGTCTCTTGTTTTCTTCTTCTATTCTTTTTGCATACTCGGCGTTACTTTTAGCCACTTGCAAATTTGCTACTTGGTCAAGACCCAGTGAGAGATCTCTCCTTTCTTGCCTGGATCTACGTATTCAATGTTTTTGGGCGAGGCCTGGTCCAAGCCTCTTCCTCCACCACTTCTTCCTCTACCTGCGGGCGTGTCTTCAGTCTTGGGTCTTTTTCTTTCCAAATGAGTGACCGGTGGAGTGACCAGAGTGATCGCCGTAGTCTCGCTGCGCTGCCTTTCTTCACATAACGTGAGACCCTTTTCCCAAGAAGTCCCAAGCTTGAGCCATAGACATATTTGCAAAATATCCTTGATTCGAGCGTTTTAAATTCATCAACCGATCGTGGCTCTGTCCCGACATCCGAGATGGCATAAGTGTCTCTGCTCTTTGGAATGCCTCCATGCTTTGTTTCAAGATGTTCATAACCTGGGCATCCATTCTTCCTTCCACTTCCTTCATCCCTCGCTTCAATTGTTTTTCTCTTTTCGGCCATAGATATAGCAGTGTTGGAGTGGCAGAGTCACGAGGAGTTTACTGGCGATAATGTCACCGTGTGTGAGACCTGTTGTTGGGGTTTGTGCAATCATTAAGGTCACATCTTTCGATCCTTCCCCCTCGTGATTTTCCTTTCTTTTGTTTCAGCGCTTCCTCACTTGTCTTTCCCTTCACAAATGATCCTCTTTTTTCGGCTTCAGATCTTTTACGTGCTTTAAGGTATTCCTCTTCCCTCTTTTTGGCATCATCAAAAGAGAGAGGGACACTGAAACATCTTTGGCAAGCGGGAAGTCGAGCTGGCGATGGTAGAGTTCTGTCTCGTGCACTGCTGCAGAGTATGCGGACGAAATTCGGATCGAGTAGCGTTGGACTCTGGCCGAAATCACTTCATCTCACCCATGAGAAGGCTGAATTTTGTATTCATGGTTTCTTCCAAATGTCTTTGTAGATCACTCTTATTTTGCTCACGCAGCTGCCTTTATCTCGGCGGTGTGAGCTTCATGCATGTGCTCAATATGTTCTTTCAGCCGTTTTTGCATCGGCATTTTCGACTCTCTCCATACTAGCGACTTGTTGAACAATGTCCTGAAGTATCTAACTTGTTCCACACGCATTGTTTCTTTCTTTGTTGCCACCATTCCCGATCCCGATGTTATGCCTCTTAAATAAGCGGTAAGATTGGCATCTCTGTTGTCGATCCGCATGTCCATAGAGGCTCGATGCCTCTCCATCCGTTCAATCTCGGCCGAATAATGCCTTGAACACTTCGCGGACTTGGTGATTCCTCCGTTGCGGTGATGGCCATGCAGGCGTCAAAATCATAATCAGCTGGAACAATGGTGCCTGATGGAAAAACGGGAGCTGGTATGTGGAAGCGTGCTAGCTCGTTCTCTGATTCTTCAGGGAGGTCCGGTACCTCCAGAGAGAAAGGAAAAGATTCTATAAAGGAATCATCACGGCCAACTCGTATTTGCTCAATGATGAGAGGTGCGCGTGAAGTTCCTCTTGAGTCAAACTGCTTTCTGACCTTCGGGCTGCGCGATGGACTCTGTCTCACCGGGGTCTTTTGTGAAGTGGACCCGACTTTGCCGAGCCTCACTTGTCTCAATAGCGTCGTTGGTCTCAAACATTTCTCCAATTGAGTAGACGGTCCTCGGCCTTATCGGAAGCGTCATCGGACGATGATGAGATTTCCATTGGTGGCTCATCATCAAAATTAAAGGTTTGACGAGTAGTCTTGGGATCGACTTGCTCGTGCTTGGAACATCCGCACCGAGTCTTTTGGATCTCCACCGGGATGACTCGACTTCTTCTTCTTCGCCGATCCCGAAAAGGTTACATCGGGATTATCCTGGGAATCATGAAGCGCTTATCTCCTTTTTCGATGGGTCGATGATAGCGGGAGGGATGTTCTCTACTTCAACTTCTTTACCCCGGAAGTCTCAACCTCCCGTGGCCTTCATTACCTCCCGCATCTCAATCGGCGAGGCTCGGACCTCCCTTTCGACGGTGTCAACCGTCTTAGGGTCTTCTGTGGTGGCATCCATTGGAGTCTCAACCCCATGGATTGCACTTTCATTGCCTAGAGTGTTAACTCCCGGGCATTCCTTCCTGTGCCTCGATCGCATCGCAACGTCATTAGCCTTGAGCAGCGATTGGCACCTCACCGAGACAGTCTCAATCGCCTATGCGAGCTTCGTTGATGGCAACTTGCTGTCATTGTTCTTCTTGTGTTTGTATTTTCTCTACTTCGCCTCATGGATTCGTTGTGAAGTCATCTGTAGCATCCTCCGACCTTGCTGCGGTGGAGGAGTTTCCCCTCACCGGCGCACCATCCGAGTGACTTGAAATGGGGTCACTCGTCTCCGGACTCATTGTTGCTATTGAATGTTCAGTAGTTGGGGCGGGTGGTAAGACACCTTCAATAGGGGTTGGCTCGACGGGTCCCCACTATCCCGGTTTCATCGCCATGTCCCTTATTGTCTTCTTCCGAGTGAGTGGGAAGTGGTGGCGAAAGAACAAAAGTGGCAATTTGTGAACCACTCCCATTGGATCAATTTCAAACCGTGTTCGGAGGACTCTCCTGGTCCTCCCATCAATCTTTGCTCGTGGAGGATTACGATTCGTGCAATGCTTGCTGCATTTGCAACTCTTCTTTGGCGACATCCTCCTGGGATCCTCATCACTGTCGAGAGAAGACATCAAGGAGAGGATGTGTGTGTTACGTGGTGCGGGAGATAGGGCGGATCTTTGGCCTTCTCACGTGCCTCGGCCCTCTCGCTTGCCTTTCCTTCTCCTTGTCCTTGAAGATCTGCAGGATGTCTCGTGCGATTATCTTCATCCATCTTTGGAGCACAGATGGTTAGTCCAAGGAAGTTTAACATTCCTCTTCTTCTTCTATAAACTCGGGCCGTTGGAACTGTTCCCTTGATTTACTCAACTTCCATTTCCTCCACTCACGCACGATTTTGGATATCCGGGTAAGGTGGAGATAGGATCATCACATCACTATCAGCTCTATCGAGCTTCTTCTTGTGTCTCTGCTGCGCGGACTTGACTTTTTCTTCAGTTGCCTCTGCGACGCCTTCAAAGAGACTTGGGCTGTTTCATCAATTACATCCGGAGACTCTACTTCTCCGGCGAGTCTCCGATATCTGCTCGGTGAGTGGTGACTCAGCCGGTTTCTCAAGCTCGGAGTGCTTGATGATTCTTCTTCTCTCCTAGTTTGTACCGTAGGGATTTCTCGGTTCGACGGTTTCCTCTGAGTCTTGGGCGGCGGGGGCCGTCTGCTAGTGTTTTCTTAAAGGAGCCGTCTTGGCTTATCGGTTCTCCTCCTTTTGACGATCGAGAGAAGGTATTTGAGAGTCTTTCTCGACCGTTCTTCTTTGGGGGGCGGGAGACACGGCTGAGGGGGTGACTCGGCTGCGGGCGGGAGCAGCGAGTTTGACTTTCTTTCTTTGCGGAGCATCATCTTCTTAGCACTGCAGGGGCGCTCTCTTCTTTGGTGGAGAGGAAACAATCGTATCTTCGAGTCAGGTCACCGATTCCCCTCACTCGTGTCGGCTCTCTTGGCGTAGGCTCTCTTCTCGTGCGCCGAGAGAGGTTTGCTCGAACATCTTCTTGTTAACATGGAATGCCTTCCCATGTCTAAGAGGACTCCTTTCACCTCCATCACCGGCCAATCACCGTGCCATATCTTAGGGATCCTCCAAATGTGCCATCTTCCTTGAAGGATTTGTTCCCTACGTTCGGCAGAGTCTGCCGTAGATAAACTCAGCCAGTTTATTTTCTTTTCTTCGATGATCGCAGTCATTACGATCGGCAGCTTTTGATTTGGTCAAAGCCAAATTTGATGTCAATACATTTGGCAACTATGTCCAACAACTTGTGATAATCCTCCTTCAAATCTCTTGTTTGTTGTGTACACTATTTTATCGGCGTAGTCGGGCTTGGCTATTTCTTTCCAAGCATCACCAAGTTGACATCGCCGTTAATTTCGATGCTCCTTCATTGGTAGTGAGCAATGCTCGGCCAAATCCTTGGCGAGAGATAGTCACCGCTCGTGAACAGATGACTTTATTCCTTCATCGTGAATCTCGGCATTCACGTAGAATTGTGCGACCTCCTCTACATAGGTCATCGGATATTCTAACGTCGAAACGGTTTCACCGTCGTTTCTAATTTCTCGGCGATTTTCTTCACTAGGGTGTCGTCGGACCCTGTTTCACCATGCCGTCGAAATCCACAAGAGACCCGGTGTGGATTTGCTTTCCTAACTTGGTAAAATCATAGGTTGGTGCCATTTTTCAGGATTTTATCAAAGAAAAACTCAGAGATTGATTTGAAGATAGATAGGGTTTCGAGAGAATTTTTGCCTTTGCTTTTGAGAGAAAGAAATGAACAGTTTTGGTAGTGCGTGAGAGAAAGCAGACGAAAAAAGTTTAAGTATGGTTTATGAAAGGACGTGCGGGTGGTTTTTGAAATGTGATCGAAATCAACGGCTTAGATTTTGCACGCCTATTTAGCATTTAATGTCTCGTATTTAATGCGGCAACATTTATATCCAATCATAAGCTTGGTGTGCGGCTTTATGTCCGTACACATCATCATTATCTTTGATGTATTCCTTAAAAACATTCCCGCTTAGTCAAAACGATTGCGTTTTTTTGTCACTTTGCTCATAAGTGACTCGAACATCCTTTAGGCGATTTAACTCTTCTTCTCACAGTTCTCTTAGTGACTCGGCTAACAAATGACTTGGTATAGTGTCTTTCCGATCTGACTAATTTACTTAGGCGATTTGTGAGTTCGACTCTTTTCCCTTTTTCTCTGTTCCATTTCTTTTCTTTGAGTCTTCTCTATGTTAACTCAGCTCAATTAACCCCAACTCATGCTTGAGTTCTTCAAATCTTGACTCACATAACGGTTTTGTGAAGATGTCGACCAATTGTTTATTAGTTGAGATATATTCCACGATGATGTCCTTCTTTTCAACATGATCTCTTATGAAGTGATATCGACATCGATATGCTTTGTTCTTGAGTGCAACACGAGGATTTTGAGTGATTGCAATTGCACTTGTGTTATCACACATGATTGGAATCTCTTTTTCTTCAACTTCATAGTCTCTCACTTTGTCTCATCCATAGGACTTGGGCACAACAAATTTGCCCGCAGTATGTATTCTGCTTCACTTGTAGAGGTGGCAATTGAATTTTGCTTCTTGCTAAACCAGAAATCACTGTTTCCTAGCATTTGACATGTGCCTGCAAGTGCTCTTCCTGTCCACTCGCATCCAAAGATAGTCGAATCAATAGCCAATTAGCTTGAATCCACCTTCCTTTGGATACCATAAGCCAACTTCTTGGCTTCCTTTCAAGTATCTCGGATTCTCTTAGGCCGTCATATGGCTCTCTTTTGGAGCAGATTGAAATCTTGCACATACACCTACAACAAAGGTGATGTCCGCTCTACTTGTAAGATAGAGCAATGATCCAATAAGTGCTCTGTATCTCGTCGATCTACAGGCTTGCCATCCGCATCCATGTCCATTTTGGTGATGTATTCATTGGTATTTTCACGAAGACTTCTCCTCCATACCAAATTTCTTCATTAAGTCTCTCGGTGTATTTTGTTTGACTTATAAACGTTCCATCCTTCGGTTGTTTCACTTGGAGTCCAAGGAAGAATGTCGACTCTCCCATCATGCTCATTTCAAATTTACTTTGCATGAGGTTTGAAAATTTTTCACACGACTCTTTGTTTGTGGATCCAAAAATGATGTCATCCACATATATTTGAACAAGCAAAGATACTCTTTTTTTGTCTTGAATTAAAGAAAAGTGTTCTATCTACTTTTCCTTTTGTGAATCCATTTTCGGTTAGGAATTGTGACAAGGTATCATACCATGCTCACGGGTGCCTGTTTCAATCCATACAAGGCTTTCTTGAGTTTGTATACCTTATCTCCAAGAATCTTCTGCTCAAATCCTGGAGGTTGTTCAACATACACTTCTTCTTCCAATAGACCATTTAGGAATGCACGTTTTACATCCATTTGATATACAATGAAATTCTTGTGAGTCGTATAGGCAAGAAACATCCTTATAGCTTCCAATCTTGCTACAGGGGCAAATGTTTCATCAAAATCTATCCCTTCTTCTTGGCAATATCCTTTGGCTACTAATCTTGCTTTGTTTCTTACCACGTAACCTTCCTCGTTCATCTTATTTACGAACACCCATTTGGTGCCAATAACATTTTGATGTATGGGTCTTTGCACTAATTCCCATACTTTATTTCTTTCAAATCGATTGACTCTTCTTGCATAGCTTGAATCCAATGTGCGTCGTCAATGCTTGTAACACATCTTTGGGCTCTATTTGCAAGATGAAGCGGTGAACATAGCTTCTTGTTGAGTTTTGGATCTTGTTTTGACACCTTCTCTTATATCTCCAATGACAAGTTAAAGTGGATGGTCTCTCGGCCATCTTACATCGAGGTTGGAGTAAGTTAGCCGGATTCGATCGTCTTGCAAAATTCTTGTGTTCACTCTCTCTCGTAGTCACTTAGCCGCAAATTTTCCAAATGTTTTGAGATTCAACTATCTCATCTTCTTCTCGAGTTTATAATTCTAGCTTGACTTGAAAGATAGGGATTCTTCTCAGTATGGTTGGATGATTGACTTTATCAAATGACTCTTCAATGTCTTCTCCATTTACATTTGGCTCATCGAATACCACATGAATGGATTCTTCCGCAACCATAGTTCTTTTGTTGAGTACTCTGAGGCTTTGCTTTAAATGAGTATCCTAAGAAGATACCTTCATCGACTTTAGCATCAAAAGCCTTTAGATTGTCTTTGCCATTGTTGTGGATGAAGCATTTACATCCAAATATTCTCAAATATGCAACATTTGGTTTTCTTCCACCAAATCTCATAGGAGTCTTTGTCACCGTCATTTTATCATACATCTGTTTTGAGTGTAGCAAGTTTGTGTTGATGCTTGACCCCAAATCTTTTTGGTAACCCCGCTTGACTAACATGGTCCTTGCTTCTTTGAGTGTTCTTTCCTTCTTTCGCAACTCCATTCTCACGTGGAGTCCTTGCTCTGATAGTTCATGACCAATACCATTCTCAATACAATCTTGAGTTATTATTCCATTGACAAACTCGGTTCCTCATCTGATCTTATTTTGATAATGGTTTGACTCTTCTCGTTTTGAATCCTCTTCATCAATTTGTGGTAGTTTTTGTAGAGTTTCTTTCTTCTTACACATGAATATTGTCCATGTATATCTTGAGTAGTCATCTACTACCACCAAGGTGTATTTCTTTCCACTTATCTTTGGCTTGGTTCCACTGGGCCAAATAAATCCATGTGTAGCAAGTCTGCAATATTCTTGTTGAAGATGAACATGTCTTTTCTTTGAATGAAGATTTGATTTGTTTTCCCTTTTGACATGCATCACATATACTCTCCTTATTGTATCTCGAGTGGGAAGTCCTTCCACAAGACTACTTCTGCAAGCTTGTTAATCGTTTTGAAATTCGGGTGACTCGGCTTTTTGTGCCACACAACTTGATTCAATTTGTGCTTTTTGCTAATAGACAGTCTTTGTGTGTAGCGGTTGACCAATCTACTACATACATGTTCTTTTGTCTCGCATCCTTGCAACACAACTTCATTTGATTCAAGATCCTTGATTTGGCATACACCCATGTTGAATCCAACATTGTAGCCCTTGTCACGCGAGTTGGTCGATGCTCGATAAGTTGAAGTTGAGTCCTTCAACATATGCAACATCTGTGATTTCTAATCCATTCCTCTTGATGGATCCAATGCCTCTTATTTCACCAGGAGCTTCATTTCCTCCAAATATGACTTTTGCTCCTTTTACTTTCTTGAATTTTGACAGATTTTTCTTGTTTCCTGTCATATGTCCGGAATGCCGCTATCCATGTACCAGGTTCCTTGGCACTCACTGCTCCTTGAACCTGCAATCAAGGAAATTAAGTTTTAGGTACCCATACTTGTCTGGGTCCTGAGGGGTTAGAATTGTAAGATGATCCAACCAACTTATAGCCAAATGATTTGACTCTAAGAGGTTGCCATCTATCAGTGCCATAATCATAATTAATCCTGGCAAATTGCTTGGGGATTCTAGGTTCATACAACTGTCTCTTTTGTCTGTATGCCTGTGTATAATTTTTAGCAATTGCCTTCTTTGGGTAATTGTGGTGTCTCTGAGTGTAGTGCCTAGGTGCATATGTGTGCTGATGAAAGCTCTTATACTTTTGGAATGGCCTTTGCTGAGTTCTAGGCCTTTGCCATTTGGGCTTATATTCCATAAGTCTATCTTTGATAGTTTACATTATTCCAATAAGCCTGGCTTGGATATTTTCTACCATTCCCATCATATGTATTTCTTTTATGGATTTTCTGGGGTTTTTGGTAGCTCTCGCTTCTTCTTTACTGAGTATTTTACTTTTGGAGTTTGCCTTTGAGAACTCGGCCAATCTCTTCTCACTGGTCCTTGCAGCCGCACTCAATTCAGCCGTTTTTTCCTTTTCCTTTATAACCAAGGCCGTTTGCTTGTTATTGTGCTTTGGAGTGAATGTGTGTGCAACATTTAGAGTTTTGGATTTTTCGGACTCTTCATGGCTTGAAGATCCTTTTTCCAAAATTACTTTTGAGGTTTGACATAGCACGGAGGAATTAAATCCTAGCTTTGTCTTGTCTCCACATTCTCTTTGAGTCATAATAAGATCATCCAATGATTTAGATGCCTTAGTGAATGAGGCAATAACATTTTTGAGGTCATTCACCCTCTTCTCTATGGCAGCAATTTCTGCTATTAACTTAGCGTTTTTAGCCTTTAAACTATCATTCTCATCAGCTATTTGACTTAGAGTACTCAACTCTTTAGTCAGCTTTGAGTTTTGGCTCTTGAGTAGGCTGTTTTCCTCATTCAATAGTGTGTGTGAGGATTTAATGTGTTCAAAATCTTTCATCATTTTGCCTAATGAATCATAAAGATCGGTGGGTGATGAAGTGTGTGTGTCACGATCACTATCACTAGAATCCGAGTTTGATGAGTTAGAGTGTACCTCATCTTCTTGGTCGTTGATCCTGTTCGTTTGGCCATCAAGCGGATCGGGGCTTCTTCTTTAGAGTCACTTGAGTAGTCGGCTTCACCGCTCTCGAATTAGTTGTCTCTCTTGACTTGGCTGTTTCCGATCTCTGCGACCATCATTGCCTTTTTCTTTTCTTGTCTTCTTTCTCTCAAGACCTTCCTTTCTTCTTCATTCCTGTATTTGTTAACTATAGGATATGAGCAATCAATGGCATAGTGACCCGGTTGTCTACAGTTCGGATAGATATTCAGCCTTTTGATCGATTCTTTCCATTCTTGGATTGTCGACCCTTTGATACTCAACTTTTTGATGATCTGTTTTCTTGGTTGACCTATCTTCCCTTGATTTGGAGGGAGCCGAGTGTCTTCCTGGAAGATTCGCCCTTTCCTCTCTTGTAGTTCTTATTGAAGAACTTGTTGAATCTCTTAACCATCGGGGCTATTTCTTCCGGATCAATGACTTCTTTGACCTCGCCTCTCTTCCCATCTTTAACAATTAGAGCATCTGTTTTGGGTGCACTGTCTCTTCCTCGGTCTTTTCTTCTCGGCTCAAACTCGTAGGCTTTGAGGTCCGAGAATAATTCATGGTTGGATGTCTTTGATAGGTCCATGGAATGTCTCGAGTGCCATGACCTTCATCTCCCATTCACCGAAGACTTTTTAGGATCTTCATACACATTTCCTTCTGTGTATATTCCTTTCCAAGTGCAGATAGCTCATTGGTGATTTCTGTGAACCGATCATCCAGTTGATCCAGGTTTTCTCGAGATCATTTTGAAGTTCTCAAATTTCTGTACAACCACCGATAATTTGTTTTCTTTGATTTGCTCCGAGCCTTCACAAATCAATGTTAGCTTGTCCCATTTCTTTAGCCGTTTTGCATGATTTGTCTTTATTGAACATGGCTTTGTCCAAGGTTTTGTAGAGGATGTCCTTGGCTACATTGTCCAGGTTGTATCTTTTTCTGTCATCATTTGTCCACTCGGTTCTTGGTTTTTCAACCATGACGGTCCGGGAGCAACATCATCTTCTCCTTCAAATTTGCTCTTCTTCTTACAACCGTGTTCACCTTTAAGATTTGCGGTGGCCCATCTTCTATCACTATCCACATCTCATCATGTAATCTTTGATAGATGAGCCTCGCATACGAATTTTCCAATCATCAAATTCTTCAATTGTGAACATAGGGATGCGTGTCAAATTTGCTTCCATGATAATAACTTTTAATGATAAAAGGAGTTTTGAAAGTTTAAGTACTAAAGCGACTTTGAAAGGTTTTGGAGATCTAGTTCAAGAACTGCGGAGGGTTCAATGAACCAACCGCTCCGATACCACTTGTAGGTCCCAATGGGTGTAAGTGTAAGGTTTAGAAGGGGGTTGAATAAACCTTACCAAATTTTCGATTTAGTCCTTTTAAATATTCGAGTTGATACTACACAACGTGTCCTTGGTGGACAAACATTTAGATAATCGATGAGTTAGTCTCTCAAATGCACTCAATCGAGTTTGTTTGATGGAATAACTCACCAAGTCTAAATTAACTCAATCGTGGTTTGTTTTCAGCGGGAAGACTTAACACCCTTAAGTTTGATTAAGCAAGGATTTAATGCTTGGTTTAGTACTTAGAAATTATCAAGTGGATAGCAAATTTATCACAGATTTAAATAGTTAAGATGCAGAATTAAAGTCTTTGAAATGTAAATGACACAATGAAATTTTTATAGAGGTTCAAGATGGGGTAATTCTTCTACTCCTCTCTTCTCCAACTCCTGGAGGAATCCACTAGGTATTGATCGGTATACAAAGTGGTAACGATCCGGATACAAGTCTTGATCACACAAATGACTTGATCCTCTCGGGACTCGATGCGAGACGCCTTGATCACTCACCGTGGCTTCTCGTGACGACTCGGCTTCTTCACAGGGGCATTTGCCTTGCTACTACACTCACTTGCTCAAGCTCTTTGGATTTGATCACGAAGCCCTCCAAAAGCTTAAGACTTGGTTCGACCTTGAACCTTCCTACAATCCTTCATGGAATGTAGACCCCTTGATTTTTCGCATTTTCCTCTTCAACCGATTGAAGTTATCTTTCCTTCACAGTGAGTGTTGGATTGATGTTCTTCGTAGTGTAGGATTGAGGATTGAGAATGTTTCAGTTTTCTAATAATTGCTTGAACGTTGTTTGGTTGGTCTCAGAATTTGTGTCCTCATTCTCAAATAAACTCCTCGACCTTTTATAGTGATCTTTCAAAAATTTGCCCGTTGAAGAGATAAGCTTATTTTTGAAAGTCACTTGCGATGCGTTGGCTTGTCTTGTTGCGATCCTTGGAATTGCCATTTCCTCGTATGAATTGTTCTTTCACCTTTTCGAGTTCGACACGGTGTAGTGCTTCCCATTGGTTCATTCCTTTTGCACGCTTCGACCGAGCACTCCGAGAAAGGTGATATGGAGATATTACTTGTTTAAGTAATTCTCTTGATTTCGTAACGGATCTTTTACGATTATCTCGACTTGATCGCATTTCTTTACTTTCCCCAGTGACTTAGAGTCGACTTCCAATCATTGGATGACTCTTCTCGTCACTTCAACTTGAGATTTGGCTTTTCTCGAGTTGACTTGACGATACTCCACTCACCGCATCTCACCGCTTCTTCAAAGAGAGTTCCCGTCTACTCTTCTTTGCCATACTCACTTGTCTCGCAATGAGTCTTCCTTCTAGTCTTGATTGTCTTCTTGCATGTTAGGCGTAGGCCTTAACTCGGCTTGGCTAGCTCTATTTATTACAATGCATTTTACAACAAGAATTGGGGTGCCAACTTCCTATTCTAAGTTTTACATGGCATTCATCAAAATCTAAACAATAATTTTCCTAACAGTTTGGTTAAAAAAATTCTCCAGCGGAACGAAAATGGCAATCCTTCCATATCCAATCGCAGCCTCAATTTCTCTTGATTTTCTTTGCTTTATTTAAGGGAAGATTTCAAATTGGGCCCACATGCCTAAAGAGAGAGAATACCTATTTGAGTGCTTAAGAAAACGAAAACTTTCGAGTTGCATCCTCCTAACAAGAAACAAATCTAAACTTATAATTAGTAATATCCTCTGGTGCCACAAATAGGCCTATGTCGATCTCGTCTATTTCGTATTCCACCCTCATATGGTGGAGTAACGTGTGTCGGATGCTCTCTGTGATCATCATCTGGAGTGGTGGAACTCGAGCCTACATCATCACGGTATGAATTGAATAATGGTGGGTAAGGAATCAGTGATGTAGTAAACGTGCGACGATCAACAACATATCTCAGAGGCTTATAATCTACTGATGTATACTGTAACCCCATGTCCGAACCAAGTAACTCTGTAAATGAATGTGTATATGGTGGTATGTCCTCGTGGGGTGTAAATAGCGTCATCTCGTTGGTGTGCAATGGCTGAGGAACATAATTTCTTGGTCTCAAAAACTATCCGCAAATTCATGCAAATCTTCTAAATTAGTTAATTATCCAAATGATCATCTATAGTTGTTTGAAATTGACCTGAGCTACCCCTCACTTCATAGTTGTCTCTTATTTCAATATTAGACATACCGTGTGTAACTGCACTAACCCCAACATTTGGCATCCCTTGTGATAATGAACCTAGATTGACCATTTTATCATTTCTCAACAAAGATGCATATTGAGAATAGTCAGGGTTTGTTTCGATCTTCGACATAAAATTATTCTCGATATGTTCGGTTTGGACATATAAATCAACAAATCGAGTCTCCACATCCAGATCAAAGAAAAACTATAAATGTTCATCACTATTTATAGATATTAAACATGAGTGATTTCCATAACAATACTTAGCAAACACTCTCAACGACAATCGATTCCTATCACTATTCAACAATTGATGTAACTTTGTAATTAATTCAACCTAATTTGCCCTTGGAGACATTCTAGGAACTATAAAAGGATCACAATCATATGATACTATATAACTATACGCCTTAATTTTAGCTTCACCGCAAGTGTACGGTGCACTTTATAGAATAGGGTTAGCAAGGTCGAATCCACAGGGACTAATAAATTAATGTACTAATTACTGGATTATAATAGCCTTATTTTTATTTAGACTATCGAAATTGAGAGGGATTGATTTTATAAACTAAAGCAGAAATTATCCTGGAATAACAAAGCAAAGAACTGGATTAAAAGATCAAGAAGAATAATGGATGAATGGATTCATGGGTTATGGTTTCAATTAATATCCCCTTTTATTATCAGATTAATCAAACCAAAGTTAAACGTATTCTTCTCTATAGACCAATCACAAAAGTAATTTACCCTCTTTGTTGAGATGTATGTAAAAGTTGATTAGAATATCTATGCTAGCATCTCTACTCAATATGAGATATCCAACTCCCAAAAGTTCAAAAGATTATAAGGTCTCACAAATATTCACAGACTTCTCAATCATACAAGCTATTTGTGTCAAGTACTCAAGATCTAGTATTGAAACTCATCGGTTAGAATTATGAATCAATACATCAAACAAGTTCAAATCAAAGGCCTTTTGATAAAACAAGAATTAAAGCAAAGTACTTGAATAGATGAAGAAAACATTAACTTCAATTATCATTAATCATCAAATAAAAGTGTTCATTAACCTACTCCCAAATCCGGGAATCACAAAGTGTTTAGCCAGACATCGAAGATAAACAATTTATAGACAAATTATTCATATTCAAAATCTAACTAATTTAAATAACGATACTATGGAATGAGTGAACTCGGGGATGATGACGATCTCTCGATCTATCTTCAATCCTTGAAGGTGTGGTTGCGGTCTTGATCGATCTCCCGAAGTTTCCAGTGGAAAACTGCTCTTCTCTCTGGTTTCTAGGGCAAACATCAGCGTGTCACTGTTTGTGGCCGCCCCGGGTCTATTTGTACTTCGTTGGGGTCGAAACCTAGTTGAAAACGAATCAAACTCTATTTTTCCCACAGAAGAGCACGGGCCGTGCCATACGACACGCCCAGCCCGTGCTGGTAGCCGCACATCTTGTTCAATTCACAGAATGGAGCACGGGCCGTGCTCTTTTGGCACGGGCTGCCCGTGCTATATGTCGAACATTGGGTCTTCAGGTCTGAGTTGAGCACGGGCGGTGCTAGGGAGCACGCCCTCCCCGTGCTCACCTGTAGCAGCTGGCACTTGGCCATTTTCTTCCATTTTTCGCCCGGTTTGTCCGACTTCTTCTCAATTCGACTCCAAACTTTGTACTTCACATCAAATATTGGCAATTGCAATGCTCCAAATTGTTTCCAAAATGCTACAATTATCTGTAAATTCCTACAAAACGAGCAAAGCGTAATCCTTTTCCACAAAACATGAATATAACCCTATTTACTCATATAATGCATGTATATCAACACATTCTAGCCAAGATTAAGCCCAAAATACATGCAAAATACATGTCAATCAATAACCATCTTGTATTATTTGTCCTCCAAAATACACAATCAAACAAACATTAAAACTTACACTAATATTAAAAAAATATTTAAAAAAATTTAAAAACTGTACACTAATATTCAACAACATTGTGCATAATAAAATTAAAAACTTATTTGGAACTCTTTAAATAGGGCTAGCTTTCACAACAATTTAATTACAATATCTACCTATATTTTCAAATAAACCATATTAATACTAAAAATTTTATTCTCTAACTACCTTATCTACTAATCTAACCAAACAACAAACCAACAAAACATGAAAAAAGAGTTACCTTCTTCTGCCCACCAACTGAGAGAGAGGAGAGGAGAAAAGAGTTTTGGTGATTTTTTTGTGAGAGAGGTGTGGTGTGTGGTGTGAGTCTGATGTCATCTTATCCAAAAATTCGAAGAGAACTTAAGTTGTCTTTAGGTCGATTTTTGTAAAAAAAAAATTATAATGAAAACAACTTTAGTAAAGTTGTCTTTAGTTCTATTTAAAAAATAAATAAATAACAACGAAGACAACTTTTATAAAGCTGTCTTTGACCTGAACTTTACTGAAAACAACATTTTGATCGTTGTCATCATCCTATGAAAACACCATTTTGATCGTTGTCATCATCCTATATAAATAACAATCCCAATCTTCACGGTATTTGGTGACAAAACTAAAGCCACTTTTGTGGACTAATAGGTGGCACATAGGTGGCTGCCAAATTGAAGTAGTTGGGGAAATGATCATTCCGTTAAAGTAGGTTTGCTATAATTTGCTTATAAAATGGCATCCCTGGGCAATGCAAAATCATCCCACAAAAACAAATTGTGTGAGTTCAAACTCTCCATTTTGTAAAGCTTTTCTCAATTTAGAGTGCATTAGTTTCTCCTATTTCAAGAGAGAGTGTAATATAGTTTCTCCTTGTATTTACAGAGAAAATGTTGTAATCCCTATTTTATAGTGAATTGCTCCTACACTTGCCCGTGGTTTTTACCTCAAATTTATTTGAGGGTTTTCCACGTAAAAATATTCGTGTCATTTTACCTTTATTTTTCTCATATCACTATTGTCATGGCTTTGTTCCGGTCCGTAATTACCTAACAGTGGTATCAGAGCCATTGGTTTAGGAGTACTGTTCACGGGTTACTATTCACGCACTATTCACGTGAATAGTGAAATTCAGTTCAAGTGAAAAAAAAACAATCGGGTGTGAACAAAATGACGAAAAAGTTCGATGTCGAGAAGTTCAATGGGAATAATTTCTCATTGTGGAAAATGAAGATTAAGGCAATTTTGAGGAAAGACAATTGGTTGGCGGCAATTGGAGACAGGCGCAGATATCACTGGCGATGCCAAGCGGAACGAGATGGAGGGCAATGCAATTGCTGATCTGCACTTAACACTAGCCGATGGAGTGTTATCCAGTGTGGCAGAGAAGAAGACGACAAAGGAGATATGGGATACGCTGACAAAATTGTACGAGGCTAAATCACTTCACAATAAAATTTTCTTAAAAGGAAAATTGTATACTCTTCGTATGGTAGAAATCACTTCGGTGACTGACCATATCAACACCTTGAATACTCTAGTTTCGCAACTCACCTCAATGGGTTACAAAATAGAAGTTGTTGAACGTGAGGAACTTTTGCTCCAAAGTTTACTAGATTCATATGATCAACTCATCATCAACTTGACGAACAACGTCCTTTCGGACTATCTAGTCTTCGATGAAATTGTAGCTTCTATACTAGAAGAAGAGAGCAGACGCAGAAACAAAGACGACAGACAAGGAGGTTCGTATCAAGCGGAAGCTTTGGCGGTGGTGAGAGGAAGATCCATGGAACGTGGCTCCAGTGGGAGTCAAAATCATGGTAGATCAAAATCCATGAGTAAAAAGAACATCAAGTGCTACAACTGTGGCAAAAGGGGGCACTTCAAGAAGGATTGTTGGAGTAAGAAGAGTGGCGACCCTGAGTCATCAAATGCTCAAGGGAATGTTGCAAGTACCTCTGAAAATGGAGAAGTTTTATACGGTGAAGCAACAACCAACGCTGAAGGCAGAAAACTATTTTCTGATGTCTGGCTTTTAGACTCAGGAGCAACCTGGCACATGACCTCCCGGTGAGAATGGTTTCCCATATATGAACCAATCTATGGAGGATCTGTATTCATGGGGGATGATCATGCCTTGGATATTGTTGGTATTGGTACTATCAAAATAAAAATGTTTGATGGTACAGTTCGCACCATTCAGGAGGTACGACATGTGAAGGGCCTACGGAAGAATCTTTTGTCCTTAGGACAATTGGATGATGTTGGATGTAAAACTCGTATTGAGGATGGGATCATGAAGATAGTCAAAGGAGCGATTGTAGTAATAAAGGCGGAGAAACTCGCTGCAAATTTGTATATGCTTAAAGGAGAGACGATGCAAGAAGGAGAAGCTTCTGTTGCGGTTGCAGGTTCAGTAGAAGAATCAACGATAATGTGGCACCACAAACTTGGCCACATGTCAGAACAAGGGCTGAAGATTCTCTCTGAGAAGAAGCTACTACATGGTCTTACAAAGGTATCTTTACCATTTTGTGAGCATTGTGTTACAAGTAAGCAACACAAATTAAAGTTCGGCAGATCATTGTCTAAGAGTAAATGCATCTTAGAGTTGATTCACTCTGATGTTTGGCAAGCACCATTATCATCCCTAGGAGGGGCGAGATACTTTGTATCGTTCATTGATGATTACTCCAGGAGATGTTGGGTGTATCCTATAAAAAGGAAGTCCGATGTATTTCCAGTCTTCAAAGTTTAAAAAGCTCAGATAGAACTTGAATCTGGGAAGAAGATCAAGTGTTTAAGGACTGATAACGGAGGAGAATATACAAGTGATGAATTTGAGTCTTTCAGTCAACAAGAAGGCATCAAAAGACGATTCACGGTGGCATACACACCTCAACAAAATGGAGAGGCGAGCTAATGAACGTAACCTTGTTAGATAGGACAAGAGCAATGTTGAGAATCGCAAGTCTACCCATGACATTCTCGCGGCGGTCAAAACTGCATTATGTGATCAATCGGTCACCATCGACTGCGATTGATCTGAAAATGCCTATGGAGATGTGGACTGGTAAATCTGCTGATTATTCTCGTCTACATACATTTGGAAGTCCTGTGTATGTGATGTACAATGACCAAGAAAGAACAAAGTTGGACCCAAAGTCCAGAAAATGTATCTTCTTGGGGTATGTTGATGGAGTCAAGGGGTATCGCCTATGGGATCCCACTACCCACAAGGTCGTCATCAACAGAGATGTGATATTTGCAGAAGATAAACTGCAAGGCAAGGGAGATAGTAACACATTAAAAGAGACCAAGAGACTACTACAGTTCAAGTGGAAAATAATCTACAGAATGAAGATCCGAAATCTTCTGAAGCAGTATCAGAGCACGAGGTACAAGAACAAGTCGAGTATGATGTCCAAGAATTACGTCGGTGAACTCGTGAGAGAAAGCTGCCAGCTTGGCAATCGGAGTATGTTATGGAGAGGAATGTTGCATACTATTTTTTAACGGAGGATGGAGAGCCATCAACTTTCTATGAAGATACAGAAAGCTCAGATGCATCTCAGTGGATGACAGCAATGCATGAAGAAATTGAAGCTCTCCACAAGAATCAAACTTGGAAACTTGTACCGTTACCACATGGTAGAAAAGCCATTGGTAATAAATGGGTCTACAAGATCAAGCGGAATAGCAAGGATCAAGTGGAGTGGTATCGTGCAAGATTGGTGGTAAAGGGATATGCTCAGAAAGAAGGCATTGATTTCAATGAGATATTTTCCCCGGTGGTTCGACTCATGACAGTCAGAGTAGTCCTGGCTATGTGTGCTACTTTTGACTTACATCTGGAGTAGTTAGATGTAAAAACTGCATTTCTTCATGGAGAGCTTGAAGAAGAAATTTATATGCTTCAACCAGAAGGTTTTACTAAAACAGGCAAAGAGAACTTGGTTTGTAGGTTGAAAAAATCTTTGTACGGTCTCAAACAAGGGCCGAGGTGTTGGTACAAGAGATTTGATTCCTTCATAATGAGTCTTGAATACAACAGACTTAGTTCAGACCATTGTGCGCACTACAAAAGGTTTAATGATAATGATTTTATTATTTTGTTGTTGTATGTGGATGATATGTTGGTGGCAGGCCCCCAATAAAGATCGGATCTAAGAAATGAAGGTACAGTTGGCTAGGGAGTTTGATATGAAGGACTTGGGACCAGCAAACAAGATTCTAGGGATGCAAATTCACCGAGACAGAAATAATAGGAAGATCTGGCTTTCTCAGAAGAACTACTTCAGGAAAATTTTGCGTCGCTTCAACATGCAAGATTGTAAGCAAGTTTCTACCCCTCTTCCTATTAATTTCAAGTTATCCTCCAGCATGTGTCCTAGCAATGAAACAGAGAGGAGGGAAATGTCTCGAGTACCGTATGCATCAGCAGTGGGGAGTTTTATATTCGCTATGATATCTACAAGACCAGACATTGCGCAAGTAGTGGGAGCAGTCAGTCGATACATGGCGAATCCTGGTAGAGAGCATTGGGATACAGTGAAGAGGATTCTGAGATACATCAAAGGAACCTCTGATACTACATTATGTTATGGAGGATCGGAATTTACTGTCAGAGGTTATGTTGATTCGGATTTTATAGGTGATCTTGATAAAAGAAAATCCACTACGGGCTATGTGTTTACATTTGCAGGAGGAGCTGTAAGTTGGGTTTCAAAACTACAGACTGTTGTAGCTCTGTCTACAACCGAAGCAGAATACATGGCAGCTACACAAGCTTGCAAAGAAGCAGTTTGGATTCAAAGGTTATTGGAGGAGCTCGGGTACAAACAAGAAAATATTGTTCTGTTTTGTGATAGTCAGAGTGCTTTGCATACCTCTTTTGACTGAAACACCGCCGGGTTAAGTGGTTCGCAACGCCACCAGTCGAAAAATTACTGCCCCCAGATCGTTTGACAAACAACTCCTCACTGTTAAACCTCACCCTTAGGGAAGATGATCTGCAAGTTATCCGACCCCTTCAGCATCTGCTCAGCACAGCCTTGGTTCGTTTCCTACTCCAGGCGTAAAAGTAATTCTTCAAAGGGATAGATCAATAGTACACTATGAACACATGTTGAATAAAAGCCTTTATTTTATTAATAACTTATAGAAATATTTATTACATTAGTAATCTCCTTTTGGGAGGAGAATACCGGTTTAGCCTCTCATATATGAGGCGTACACTTATAAACACATGAAACTTAAAACTAAAACACTCAAACTATTACAAATTTATCACTCTGATTTTATTGTAAGAAAACTAAGGGAAATATTCGATGTCCTCAGCTTCCTTCAAATCTTTCATTTTATAGAGGTAAGTCCAGACTTGAAAGACGGACTTCAAATCTTGTTGAAACTTATGATGTCACTGCTTATGTCATATTCTGCATTATTGCCTTGCCAACTGGTTTTCTTTTTTCCCGCGTGACTCAACCCATGTTAGGCTTGTCGGGAAATCTTTTAAAAAATTGGTCTGCGTAATCCCCAAGGATAACGCGTCTTGTGAGCTGGGCCCTTGTCCTTTCCAGCTGCATGATCTTGTCGGTCGGGTTTGGGTCAAAATCCTTTCCCAAACTCGGGTTCCTTCTGTTCGGGGCATGATTGACAGATCCGATCGATCCAACGACCAACATGCGCCATGTTACAGAATTTCCTGTAAGTTTCTTTGCTTGTCGGAATCTTGTTTTCCTAGAGAATTCTTCTTTTGGTCTCGAAGAGTTCCTCTGCAAATCCTGTGGTTGATCCAGTCATCGAATTCAAAAGGAAAGATCCATTTGCTGAATTCTGGAAGAACTTGAATGGATATTTGACTTTGTCCATTTCAGTTAGACAAATCCAAAGACCCCATGCTCGTCTGGTAGAAGCTTCGTCTTCAGAAAATGCTCCTACTAACATTGGTACTTCTTCTGGTGAAGCTGCCTTAATAAATTTTAAAGCATTTCCATCCGGTCTTCTTAACTGGATGAAATGAAAAGCTTCATTAAAGCCTTTCTTCGCTGGTTTGGGAGCCGCACTTATAAAATACAGTTCCAAAATGTCTCATCTGGCCAAGTGTGGATTATTGGCCCAAGTCTCGTAAACTGCTTCCCCAATCCATTTTTGCAATTTCGAAATTTCGAGGAACCCTGGTGATATTGTATAGATTGAAGCTAGAGCTCCAAAAGTATACTATTCTTGTACTTCATTTGGATGACTTCCTGGTTTCATCCAAACTCTGGGATACTTGCCTAAGATATCAACCATTGTTTTTTCTGGGTTAATACCTCTTCTTGTAACTAGTTTCTCCCATTGTCGCTGATATACTTGCATAGGAGAAATCTTAATCTTGTCAGTTTGAACCTTAGAGTTGCCTGTCTGTGGCCTAAGATTCAACTCTTCATCTTTTACCCCAGAGGTGCTGGGTTGACTTGAAGACTCAGGTTGTGACACCGGAGCTTCAACATTCGTTGATTTGTACACCTCGGTGGATGCATCACCTGCAACACTTGTGATTGTGGTACTTGAATCCATAACCTCAGGGTTAGAGCCCTGTTCTCTATCTGCCCCTTTTTGCACCGTAGGAGATGCGGCCTAGAAGAGAGGCCTTGCATTGCTAAGAACAATTGTCCTTGAGCGAACTGACATGCTCGTATTTGAATAGAAACGAATTTCTGGTCAGTCTATTGAAGTCATCCAACAACTACTGCATTGAGACATAACGTCCCAAAATCTCGTTCTAGACTCTCCAGGTTTTCCCTGAGATGTCTTACTCGTTTAAGGACCTCGTCAGCAACGCGTCCTTCCATCTCGTGTCAAGAAATTTGCAAGAATATTTTCATGATATTTTATAATGACAATATCATAATCATAATATTGACATTCAGCTTGCCATCTAAGTAATCAAGCCTTTTCTGGTTTTGATTTATTTTGTTTTTCAGAAAAGCCATGACACTTGAATTATCAATTTTTAAAGTAAACTTTTTATCCATTAAAAATTGAGGCCATTTTTTAAAAGCCTTTCTGACTGCAAAGAATTCTTTCTCGATCAAGATTCGCATGACACTTCTTCGTTTGGTGTGACTTTAGTAGAACTGCCGCCCACCAATCATCACCGACATCCGTAAAGAACCGATTCGTCCTCGTCTTGGGAATCGCAAGCTTTGGAAGCTTTTACAAACTTTTTAAGTTGCTTAATTCCTTATTGATGTTCATCTTCCCATTTAAAAACGCATCTTTTTTAAGCAATGGGCTAAACACCTTCCCCGTAGTATGCCGATTGTTAATGAACATCCCAACAAAATTAACAACTCCAAGAAAACTCAAGCTTCGCTTGTCTTTCGGTGTATCCGAAATCCTGTATCTTTTCCACAATATGGCTTTGTAGAATAATTCCCAGATTCATCGATTTCAATTCCGAGGAACTCATTTCCCATATCCTTACTAACATCCTCAAGCTCCCGAAACCAAATCGGCCCAACAATATATATCAATCCCACATTCTTCCTATCATGCCATTCAAATTGCATTAAGTTAATTAACGGGATAGAAAGTAAATAAAATATGGGAAATTGACTTATTTAAACATGTTACTCACTCCTCCAAAGATGCCAAAAAACGATGATACTCATCCGCCGTAGCGTCTCTCTTTCGCACATCTGTGGGACTGAACGGGCTGATAAGATAATGTGATGGCTGCCTATCTCGAATAGGTCGTGCTGAATAGCAAGAGTGGTAGTCACATTGGGCGGAGGATGGGGAGGAGTGGTAGTCGCAGCGGGTGGAGGAGGGGGAGGAGGCAACATAGGAGTGGTTTGACTAGTGGTGGTCTGACTGGAGTGCATGAAATCCTCGTACTGGCCCATGAATGGGAACTAGCGACTAATCTCAAACTGAATAAGCTGTGGTACCGCACTAAGCTCGTCGGTCACACGATACCCAACTGAGTAAGGTGCTCATCAACCTCATCAAAACGCTGCCCCAGTCCACCAACATGCTCGTCAACACGGGCCTTCAAACGTATAATGCGGTCACCAAACCATTCCAGACGATGTTCCAAGCGAGTCATGTGATCATCAATACGCCTCCCTATCCCAGCAATACGCTCCTCTATCAATGTCCTAAAAGAGGGCCTGACATCATCACCCTCATCATACTGTTCCTCATAATGATCGGCATGATGGGCTGGGACATTATGCTGGCGAGCTGGCGGATCTGTCCTAATCCTCTTTTGTGGCCTTTGTCCGGATGTGTCGGCAACATCCCTATTTGTACCCATACCACGAGTGCCCCAACTCGCACCCCGAGTACCCCTACTCGCACCCCGGGTGCCCATGCTCGTGCCCTGACTCACACCTCGGGTGGTCCAACTACCCTGAGTACCCCTACTACCCAAGCCACCCCCCTGAACCTATTCTCTCTCGGGAAAAATCTAGGAGGACCCGAAAGGATATCGTCAACTATGTCTATACAATACAGCTGGCGCTCCTCATCCTCACTCGACGCCAATGTCTCGTGGCACAAAAAAGACCCCTGAATGGACACATGTATTTATAAATAAACAATGGGCAATTATACAAGTTTATATAAACAAAACAAAGAATTATACGAGTTATATACCTCCTCAAACAAAGATCTGCCTTGTCTGATAGCTTTTTCTTGAACCTCCAACGAAGGCATCTAGGTTGCTGGACAGACGAGACTCTCGTAGCGCATGCCTCACCCAAGCAAGGTATAGCCTCGAATGCCCATGTCTATCAGAAAACAATTAACAAATAACAAGAGTGTCATGCATATACAAAATTATAGAAATAAGTCATAAATCGAGTACGTACCAACAACGCAAATATAGGCCCATAGAAGTGATACAAAGGTAATCAAATCTCAACACCATGAGTCGACAAGGTAGAAGGCAAACTCCATATATAGTGCATCAAGATCGAATAAGTATACTTACACCAGGGGAGATCCAGTGATGCGCTGCTCACGAGTCAAATATGTCTGATACACGCCCCCTCTGATATGTCGTGGTATGCAGTAATATCAAATGATGTCGGGCAAATCATAGACCATTACAGAGAGCGTACTCGCTGTGGAATAACCTGATGGCATGCTCTCCTATATGGAACCAACACTCGTCATCTGAGGCCCCCGGTCTACGTATCTCATGGCAAAAACTGCATGGACGAGAGAATTACAATTGAATCTCATGTCAAAATCAAGAAAGTGACCGAAACAGGAGTTTTTGAACTCCGTATATACGTCATACTCTCCCGAGCATCTTAGAAACTCCGAGACGAAACTAGACAACACTTTGGCCTTGATGTGTCCACAAATATTAGCTCGGGAATCACGATAAGCCTCCCGTCTGCACGAAGGTCCAACCTAAATAAGATGACAAAACATCGACAAATATAACATATATCATGGTATATACCGTTACAAGCTATAACTTAATAAAACACTATATAAAATATATAACACGATATAAAATGTAATAATATATATAATGTGAAAAGTGAAAAACTATTCATGTTCGATATCACGTTATTTATAACGTGATATACTATATCAGGTTATTAGATATAACGTGATATACTATATCACGTAACGTGATATACTTATAACTTGATATAGTATATCATGTTATTCATCATGTATAACGTGATAATGTGATATACATATAACACGTTACATATATAACGTTATAAGAATATCACATAATATATATAACGTGTTATACATATAACACGTTAACGTGATAAATATAACTGTTCGTTTTTCATATCACGTTATTAATATAACGTGATATGCTACAATTATAACGTGATATGTATACCACGTTATAATTATAATGTGATATATCATATCACGTTATAATAATAACGTGATATGCTACAATTATAACGTGATATGTATACAACGTTATAATTATAACGTGATATGTATACAACGTTATAATTATAACGTGATATAAAGATATCACGATATAATTATTATATCGTGATATGCTATATCACGTTATAATTATAACGTGGTATGCCGGCCCTTCGTCTTCCCCGTTCAACTCCCCAAAACCAGTCGAGTTCAACCCCCAAAACCAGTCGAATTCAACCCCCCATTCAAACCCAGTCCATCAATGTTCTCAAACATTCAACCTGAAATCCCTATATCCCCAAAATACCTAATAATACATAAATACCTAAATCTCTAAATCAATAATCAATCCTAAAATCCCTAAAATAGTAGTACAATAATAAAGCTTGTAAGCTAACCTCTTCAATGGCAACATCAACATCAACGGCGAGAGGGAGGGACATCGTCCTAACCAGGCGGCAATGCAAATAACGACGGATGGGAGTTCACTGGTTTGCCATCCATGTTTCCTCTTTCTTTCTTTTTGGTTTTTTGCTCACTATTTACTTCTCATGTTATAGTTGGGAAAATGAAACGTGAGAAGTAAAAATTTAAAGATATCTGAAATTTGAGTATTTTATAAATTAAGGTCATTTTGGTTATTGTGGGTAAAAAAATAGTGTGTTTGAAAAAGTGGGTAAAAAAGATGTTCTCTTATCCAAAATGGGTACTTAAAATTTTTTCCCATTAATTATAGTCATAACAAAATGGTTATCCTCCTATATATGTGTTGAATTAAATTTAGATAGAAGAATTTGCATTTGAGACGAGGACTTTAATCGATTTAATATTAGATGATTTTCAAAATATATAGTAAGAAAATAAATTTAAATTTTAACATGAAATCATTCAAACAAATTTATTCTAACTTTAATTATTTAAAATTCTTAAATCTAGATTTATTAAGTTAAAATACTTATTTTGGCAAAGTTTAAGTGGAACCGACCAGTGAGGACCTACGACCAATGCTGTCCGTATAATATAAATTTGTGAGTAAAAAGTTGGCCATGAACTTACTAGATTTCGCTTAATAATAAGTCCAACATTTGGTGCTAATCCAATAAAATTATTTTGTTTGCATGCTAGTCCTAGAATTTGGTTTGAGTCTCCTGTTTTTTAGGAGATATTCTGAAATTGATTGTTTTATGCAATAAAACTTGGTTTTTTGTTCAAAAAAATCCAATAAAATTATTTTGCTTTACATTGCGGTGTCATATTTATTATTCATAAATAGAGATATAAATGAATTGAGTTTGATGGAACATATAATTATTTAAGTTTGTTTGAATTTTTATCGTATTTTAAAAATTAGTTTTAATTTTAGTTAGATTTTTAATTGAACCGAGTTTAAAGAGAGTTTTAATTGAGTCAGATTCAAATCAATTTCGAGTAAGTTTGACTTTTATACATGATCTATTTATTTATTCATTAAATTGAATTGAGAGTTTCAAATCTAGTCAAATGAAAAAATGTGTATATAAGAGAGTTATTGGAGCCAGAAAGCCAGAATTAAGTGGCTCAAGGAAGGGGATAGAAACTCAAAGTTCTTTCATGCTAGCACGATGAAGAGAAGAAAGGAGAATTGTATTGAGAATCTTGTTAGGGATGATGGGTCAGTTTGTGTCAATAAGGAGGAAATGGATAAGGAAGTTGTTGATTACTACCAAAACCTGTTCAGGTCATCTAACCCAGAGCATGATCAATTCATCTTAGAGGGAGTTTCTCAAGTTATTTCTTCATCAATGAATCAAGATCTCACTTGCCAAGTGGAAGAGGTGGAAATCAAAAAGGCTTTCTTTGATCTTAGCCAACATAAAGCACCTGGCATCGATTGTATGAACCCTATTTTCTTCAAACATTTTTGGTCTATTATCTATGTGAAATTGTGTGAGGTTGTAAAAGATTTCTTTCATTCTAATAAGATGCTTAAAAGTATCAATCATATTATCATCACTCTCACTCCCAATATCAAAAATACAAAATCTATGTCTCATTTTAGGCCTATCGGTTTGTGTGCAGTGATTTATAGGATCATTTCTAAAATCATTGTCAATCGCATGAAACCCACTCTCTCTGGCTTCAGTGCTTACTAAACTTGGCTTTGATTGTATCTTTGTACACGGGATTTTCAAATGTATCAGTTCTTCAACTTTTCCTTCAATATTAATGGCCAAGTGGTTGGTTATTGTACCCCATCTAGATGTATTAGACAAGGTGACCCCATTTCCCCTATCTTTTCATAATTGTATCTGAGGTTCTGTCTAATCTTATTAAACAGGCTCAATTGTGTGGTTTGTTCCAAGGTATTAGAACCAGTAAGCAGGACACTCATCTTTCTTCGCGGATGATTCAATTGTATTTTGTGAAGCTTCTCTTTTCCAAGCCCTTAGTGTTCGAACCATTCTTGATAGATTTTGTAAAGCCTCTGGGCAACAGGTGAACCTTGAAAAATCCTCTATTTTGTTTAGCAAAAATGCATCTCCGAAACTCAAAAAAGATGTGTGTGATCTTCTTGATGGTATTTTGAACAAACACAGTCTAGGTACCTGGGATTACCTATGATTATTGGAAAATAAAAAAAAGAAGCGTTTCAGTTTGTGGTTGAGAGTGTGAAAAAAAGAGTGAATTGTTGGAGCAATATTGTTCTATCTTCTGCAGGTAAAAAGGTTTTGCTTAAGGCAATTATTAATGTTATGCCTCATTACGGCATGTCCTGTTTTAAACAACATGTCCATATTTGTAAGGAAATTTGCAAGATTTCCTCTTTTTTGGTGGGGGCTTCTAATAATGGCAGGAAAAAATTGTCTTGGGTAGCTTGGGATAAATTGGCTCAGCCGAAAAATAGGGAAGGGCTTAGTTTTTTGGATTTATCTCTTTTTAATGATGCTCTTATTGCAAAACAATTATGGAGATTGATTACCCAACCAAATTTACTTATTAATAGAGTTCCAAAGGCTAGATACTTTCCTAATTGGGGCCTTTTGGCCTGTGAATCTAAAAATAGGGATTCTTGGGTATGGAGAAGTTGGCTTAAATCCAATTATACATTGTCTTTGGGATTGAGATATCAATTGGGAGATGGTAAGGCCATTCGAATTTGGGAGTCCCTATGGCTGCCTTCTTCCCTCTTTTTAAAACTGTTAGTTCTAAACATGTGGATTGTAATCATATTTGGGCTAAGGATTTTCTATCTAACAATGACAAGGAATGGAATCTGGATTTGTTACATCTTTATTTTTGTGAGAAGGATGTGAATAATATTCTACAGGTTCCTTTGAGTGTGGAAGGTGGTAAGGACAAATGGTGGTGGCACTTCGAAAAAAGGGATATTTTTTGTGAAATCCGCATACCAGCAGCTGCTGCAAATCGCACAGTGGAATCGTGATAATCCTGAGTCAGGTAATGCGGCTGGGAGCAATTCATTGCAGTGGATGAAATGTTGGAAAATTAGTTGAAAAGCAAAATTAAGCATTTCTTATGGCGAATTCTGCAAAATGGCATCCCAACAACAGCTGCTCTTTTCAAGAGAGGATTGGATTTTGACCCAAGATGTCCTGTATGTGGGGAGGATGAGGAATCAATAGAACATCTGTTTTTCCAATGCAAGAGAGCCAATTAGTTTGGAAACTTGCCCCGATTTATTGGTTTGGCACGTCTGATGCTGATTTTTATTTTAAGAAGTGGTGGTTTCAATGTTGTAATATGAAATGTGTTGGATGTGCACAAGATAGCATTCAGCTTTCGGTCTACATTCTTTGGTGGCTATGGAAAACGAGAAATCTTTGGGTTTTTCATAAGGAAAAATGGAAGGAAATGGACATTGTGAAGGGTGCTTTGTTCGAATGGCAGGATAATTTCTTATGCAATTCACCTTGGCAAATGAACAGTGGACCTGGAAATACTTTACACATGGTAGGACACCATCAAATGGTGATCAGTGTTGTGTGTTCTAAGAATTTTGGGACTGCTTTTGGTGGTTGGACTGTGGATTGCAATGGCATGATGGTTCAAGCTTGGGCTAATTCTAGGTAGCTTATTAAGCATCCAGTAGAAGCGACATTGATTGGATTGAGGAATGCAATGTGTTTTGCGGAGAAATTGCACGTTCAAATGTTGGAAATATTTGTAGATGATAAGGATATCACTTGTAGACTTGCCGAACATTATGGGTTTGAAGACACAAGTGCAAAGATAGCCGAGGGCATCTACTTGTTATGCTTCCTTTTTGAGCATGTTATTTTCAATTCTCAAGATGTTAATTGTCATGTTAAGTGTTGTAGACTTATTAGGTTAGCTTTTGTTGATGATTCGAATTTGAATTGGTTTGACTAATTCCCCGATTGGCTTGTGTAATGGCCATATTGGATCTTTAGCCCGTTGGCTACGTCATTTAGTTGTAATCGTACTCTTTGAGTGTTGTTTAATCAAAAGTTATCGTTCGAAAAAGAATGTGTATATAAATGAGCTTTTAGTTGTTAATCTGAAATCAAGTATCAAGGTGTTTGATTTAAATCAAAAAAATCGAAAGACTAACTTATGGGGCACATACACATATTACATATCTGAATCAAAATTCAAATTCTCTACAAACACCTGAACGAAAACAGGAAATCAAGGAAAAATGTTTTCTAGTCCACTAATTGGACGACTTTACACATTTAGTCCACTTTTTTAAGTTTTTTAATATTAGTCCACTAACTGTAAAAAATTCGGACATTTAGTCTACTGACCTGCTATTGTAGGTAGTTTTCATCACCAATCCTATGTGGTTTTTATATATTTAATATTAAATTTTATTAATTTGTTTTGCTGAATGTCAATCCTATGTGGTTTTTTTTGAAGGGAAACATATGTACATGTGATAAAATAGAGGGAAACTAATCTCATTTAGCTCATTCGATGACTTATCTTCCCTCTTTCCGCACAAAATCTGGAAACAGTCGGCTGCAACTGGGAAGACCGAAGTTCAAGTTGAAGAAGAACATCAACATGTCTATATTTTCATCACATGTTATCTTTATTGTCATTGTAGAAAAAGTGCACAAAATCAAACATCATATACTAGTGACAATCCAGACAAAAGATTTATGGACGTGGATTGGAAGGTGAGTTGTTTTTGGGTTTTCATGGGATGTTTGTTTTTGTTGTTCCTTATTTTTTATGTTTCTTTAGTAATAAAAAATTTGGACATTTATTCTACTGACCTGCTACTGTAGGTAATTTTCATCAGCAATCCTATATGGTTTTTATTTAGGGATATATATAGTTAACCCCCCCAAACTATTTAGGTTTTTACACTTAGTCATACGAACTTTGAAACGTTACACTTTACCACATCAACTTTACAAAATTTTACACTTTGCCTTAAATTCCATATTTACCCCTACTTTCATGAAAGTTGGTTTTCATTTTACCCTCTAAACTTTAAAGTTGTTGCACTTTACCACCTAGGCTATAAATTTTATTGTATTTTCTACATTTACTCCGAAGGTCTTGCGATCCTCGAAAATGGTATCAGAGCTATTTTTATTAAGAACTTTAAGTTATATTTATCACATTTATGTAATTAACAATTGGTGAGGAGAATTTTCTCCAAGAAAATGGATCTGGACAATTGTCCAAGATGTCTACCATACAGGACATATCGTCAAATTTTGACGATGTATGCACAAGAACACCAGGACAAGATAGCATATTGGAACAACCAATATGTTGAAAAAGAACTTGCAGGAGCCGATAGGGAAACCTTGAGACACTGCGAAAGACAAGCGACATATTATCTGAGTTTATTTACAGTAAATTAGATATTATATGTCAATCTGATGAATCGTGAGGAGACAGTCCATGAAAATGCCCATCAAAATCATGATTCCTAATGGAGAACCAGAATGGAACGAGATACTTCTAGATATATCTAAGTTCTCAAAAGACCTTAGAGAGGTCCAGAAGACGGTGCAGAATTATGGCAACCGCTATAATCATCTACCAACACAAGTTCATCAAGTCCAACCAAATGGAGACAATGGTGAAATATCGAAGAAACTCTTGAAATCCTTCATGATATTCAAATGAGTCAAGAATCTGAAGGACAGACCAAGTTCTTCCAGAGGAAAGAAGTGTATTAATTTTGGAATAGTACCCTATTTACACCAAAATGGAAAACCAACCGAATTTGTGCGAAAGATGACAGACAATGAAAATCTCATTGCTATCATCAAAGGAAAATCCATCATAAACTAAAAAGTGATAGATATGGAGAAGATTAATCTTAGATATCTACATGACCTTGCAGAATCATTCGCAGGATTAGGAATGGTAGATTTAAAGATGAACGTAGAGGATGGATCAACTTTGGTTACGCTTGACCAACATGGAAGACCACCTCCACCACCACCAGTAAATCCTAACATTGCAGAAAGTTTGGGTTCAAATCATGGAGATGAACCAATGACGCACGCTGGAGATTTTACCACAAGAGGAGTTCCAGTTATTTCAAGAACTTGCCAACGTTCTAGGAGACCAAATCTTTATAATACGCCTTATGAAAAATCGCAGCTCGATCCGATACATCCATATGGATTGATGCTAAATCTGGATATCCTAGATTTTAAAAATCAAGAAGTTCTTATTGATGATTGGGCGTCAGCAATGAGGATTGCAGTAGGTACCCTCGATCTTATGAAGGATGGATTCATCTTACTCTTTGAGATGAGTCTTGAAGGATCTATAAAGATTGCATGGGATATGCCGGGAGCAGATATGAAAAACACTGTCACAACTGGAGAGTTATTAAAAGGAATTGTCGATAATATGGTAAAATTATTCAAAATCTATTTTATCGGCACATGATATTTGAGGGATTGGAAGAAGAAAAATGAAAAAGATATGAACAAGCCCTCTGCTGCCTCGAGTTACATGATATTTGTCATATTGATGAATATATCAGGTATTCACCGAGTATCGATGGAAGTCCAAGGTGGAAGATAAAGAAGCTTCGTAATTATTCTTTGCGAAAATACCGAGTCCTTGGAGAGAAATGCTTATCAGGGAATACAAGAGTGCAATTGATTTAGATACAGTGGCCAGAAGAATATCCTTTCTGAAGGCCAAGCTATATGAATAGTGCCATCAGACAACACTTTACCGAATTTATAAGAGATTACGAGGAATTAACAAAACAGTTCCTCTGTGTTGCAATAAAGATGACATCCCAACTGTTGTGGAAGGTCAACCACGAAGGCATAAGAGAAAGAAGTAGAGAAATCATCCATACAGCCATGGAAGTAGCAACAAAAGAAGTAGGTCTTCATGGAGACCTAGAAGATTTTGGTCAAAACAAAAGGCCCGAAGTTACAATCAGGGCAAAGACCATTACCAATCAGGAGTAGAGCTTCCTCATCAGGTTCTAATCAAGGAACTACCAACAGAACCTCAGGAAGAAGAACTTTCAGACGAGCTCACACCTGAGCTAACAAAAGTTTCAAAGATTGTAATTGCTGGACATGTGAAGCAAGAGAGCATATCTCAACAGATTGCCCGGAGAATCAAAAACAAGAAGTCAGACAGTTCAAAGTCATACCAGAAACCAAAGAATCTGTCTACTATCAAGATCTTATACAAGCGTATCAATTTGAGGATCTACCCTCAGATGAAAGCATCTATGAAGAAGAGATCTATTCTGAGTGAATCTAGTTCGGAATCAGAGTGAAGAAGAAATTCTTCAGCAGACGACCAGGGAGGATATGTCAGGATTCATCTCTCACACTACAGTTTCTCAAAAGACTCTTATGAAAATTATGAAGGAAGATCCAAAGCTTCAGATTTATGATGGTTTTACAATTGGAGCTATGGAAAAGGCTTTGGATTATATTGGGTTTTATAATAGAAAACACCAAATTATCCATAGGGTAACAACCGGAGAATTTTCCATTCCAATGGAACTCACTGGTAACTTGATCGAGATGCAGTTGGTCCCTTACAAAGAAGTCCATGAGATCAAAAACACAGTCAAAAGAGAAGTTGCCAATACACTTTCATGGATTCATATTGGAGCCATAAGAGTTATTATTAAGGCGACATTTAAGGAAGGAATAGATTCGCCACTCAATCTTGCTATCTTTGACAAGCGAATCTCAAATCTCAAGGATTCATGCCTTGGAGCAGTTACAGGAAATTTGTATGCAGGAAAATTAGCATTTAATGTCTATCCTAGAATTGCATATAATCTGGGAGATCGAGATTTCAATAGAGTTCTAACCCTTCATCAAGATTTCAAAAGAGTCGATTTGATGAAAGAAGGGAATAGACCTTACTCAATTACATACAAGATTTCCTATGCTCTCTCGAATACACATCATTCATAAGTATTCTTGAGAAAGGAATTTATTTAAGTCCCAAGAATCTTTGAGGACTTTGCCAGGGTGGTCCTACCAGAGATTATTGAGTCTCCAACTATAAAAGAGATTGATATGAAAATTCAAGATCAATCAGTCTTCAACAAAAGTCGAAGTCTCAGAGTTGAGCTAAGAAGGATGTCTTTCCAACAAGAGAGAATGATAAGCAGTAGCCATTGGGAAGAAAAGAGACCGAGTACAGTTCAGTGCATCCCAGATGTTTTCAAAACACAAGGAGAGTTGAAATGCCCAGAAGGATGGAGAGAAGTTGAAGTAATATTTGATATCACTCAGAAGGATAACATTTTTCCATGTGATGTCCTATATTATCTCCAATAACCTATAGTTGGTAGGTATCAAGGAAGCCTAAAAATGGGTGTTGAGCTGACTATCACAGGGACAATAGGAAAAATCCCAGAGCAGTTAATACTGGGAATTGAATTTCTTGACGATCATAAACCTTGGGAAAGATTACAAGATGGAATGGAGTTCACGGTGGCTGATACGAGATACAGAATCAAATGACCACTAGCTCATTCTCCATATACATTTCTATTGGAATGTTATATGCCAAATAAAAAGCTGAGTATTTCGCCGCCTATATTGATTCGGGTGCTGGAATATGGACTGCAAAGTCGGATGTTTTTCTTAAATTAGTGGGAGAAGATTTATCAGCTACTGCAGGAAGAGATTTCTCTAAAAGGATTCTTATCCTTAATTCAAACAAATAAAAATCATGATCGGAGGCGCAGGCCGTACCCCATGGTACAAAATGAAGACGCCACCAATATATTTCCATGATACAAGAGCAGATGTTTTGCTGGGAAACAACTTCCTACAAACATTTAAACGATTTACACAAGAAACTGAGACAAGAAGACTTATTTCACAACATTATGTGATCATAAGATTATTGTCCAGAGACTGCGGGAAGCATTTTATCGAAAAATGCCAATTACTTTTCGCAGCAAGCGTGGTGAGGAAGCCAAACTTCGAAATCCAAAAATGGCGGATAAAAAAAGATTTGGTGATGCATTATTATCCTTTCGACAATAAGGATCGAAGCAGAAATATACAAAAGGATGGGATAATGACTTGTATGCATTCAGAATACAAGGAGAAGAACGAGCACCTCAAGAGGTTATTGTTGAATTGATGATGAGCCTAATAGAGAATCGACAGAGTGATATTACTATTGAAGAACAAATATCACTCGAGGATATCAATAAGCAGATCCAAAGGAATTACAATGAAAATCCTTTGGCATGGTGGGATAAGAACGAGCTCAAAGCATCCTTAAAGGTTAAGCCAGGGAAGGAGTGAGAGTTCGTTAGATTTAAACCAATCCTTATGAACCAGGAGGATTGTGAGGATATACAAAATATACTTAAGGAATATCTTGACCTTAAGTTGATTTCACCAGGAGTTTCTCCATACAACAGTCTAGGATTCTTGGTAAGAAATCATGGAGAAATCAAAAGAGGAAAGCCAAAACTTGTTATTAATTACAAAGGGATTAATAACATTTTGGAATTAGATGGATACTATATCCCAAGTAGAGAGCATCTGGTTAACTGCATCAAATGTGCCAAGATATTCTCAAAGTTCGATTGCAAGTCTGGACTTTACCTGATTAGAATGGAGGAAGAAAGTAAGAAGTTCACTGCTTTCTCCACACCACAAGGACACTATATTTGGAATGTAATGCCCATGTGATTGGCTAACGCACCCCTGATATATTAATGGAAGATGGATAATCTCTTCAAGGATTATTTCAGTTTCATGTTCATTTATATTGATGATATTCTTATCGCATCAAAGAACATGAAAGAGCATCTCAAACACTTGGAAATATTTTCAGATGTTTGCCACAAGGAAGGATTAATGCTTTCACAGAAGAAGGCGGTGATCGCGATAAGACCAATTGAATTCCTCGGAATTGAAATAGATGAATTTGGAATCATTTTACAAAGACACATTGTGGAAAAGATACAAGGATTTCCAAATACTCTCAAAGACAAGAAACAATTTCAAAGCTTTCCCGGAGTTGTTAATTTTGCTATCTGGCATATTACAGCAAAGTGTTTAGCCCATTACTAAAAAAAGATGCTACATTCAAATGGGAGGATGACCATCAAGAAGCGATAAAGCAACTCAAGGAAGTTTGTAAAAAGCTTCCAAAGCTTGCAATTCCACAAGACGAGGATGAATTGGTTCTATAACAAATGCCAATGATGATTGGTGGGCAGCAGTTCTTACGAAAGCCACACCAAACAAGAAGTGCCATGCAGATATTGCAGTGGTTTATTTACATCTAGTGAAGCAAATCGGTGGCATATCAACGAGAAAGAATTCTTTGCAGTCAGAAAGGCTTTCAAAAAATGGCCTATGTTTTTACTGGCTAAAACGTTTACTTTAAAAATTGATAATTTAAGTGTCAAGGCTTTCTGAAAATAAAATTGAATCAAAACTCGAAAAGGCTAGATTACTTAGATGGCAGGCTGAATGTCAATATTATGATTATGATATTATCATTATAAAATCTCATGAAAATGTTCTTGCAGATTCTTTGACACGAGATGGAAGGACGCGTTGCTGACGAGGTCCTTAAATGAGTAAGACATCTCAGGGAAAACCTAGAGAGTCTATTTGGGACGTTATGTCTCAATGCAGAAGTTGCGGGACGACTTTAACAGACTGACCAGAAATCTATTTCTAGTCAAATACGAACATGCCAGTTCGCTTAAGGACAATTGTTCCTAGAGCTGCAAGGGCCTCTCCTCCAGGCCACATCTCCTACAATGCAAAAAGGATCGATCATAACGGGGCTCTAACTCGAAGGTTATGGATTCAAATACCATAATCACAAGTGTTGCAGGTGACGCATCCCCTGAGGATGTGCAAACTTTAACGAATGTTGAAGCTCTGGTGTCACAACCTGAGTCTTCAAGTCAACCCAGCACCTCTGGGGTTAAAGAGGGAGAGTTGAATCTTAGGCCACAGACAATCAAATCTAAGGTTCAAACTAACGAGATTAAGATTTCTTCAATGCAGGTTTATCAACGACAATGGGAGAAATTAGTTACAAAAAGAGGTATTAACCTAGAAAAAATAATAGTTGATATCTTAGGCAAGTATCCAAAAGTTGGATAAATCCAGAAAGTCATCCAAATGAAGTACAATAATGGTATACTTTTGGAGCTTTAACTTCAATATTTACTGTATCACCAGGATTCTCAGAAATTTCAAAATTACCGAAATGGACTGGGGAGGCAGTTATGAGACTTGGGCCAATAATCCATATTTGTCCAGAGTAGATATTTTGGAACTCTATTTTATCAGTGCATCTCCAGAACCGACAAAAAAAGGCTTTAGTGAAGCCTTTCATTTTATCAAACTTAGAAGACCGGAAATGGTTTGAAAAATATTAAGGGAGCTTCATTGGAAGAAGTACCATTACTGATAGGAGCAATTTCAGAAGAAGAAGCTTCTACACAACGAGCGTGGGGACTTTGAGTTTGTCTAACTGAAATGGACAAAGTCAAATATCCATTCAAGTTTTTTCATAATTCAATAAATGGATCTTTCCTTCTGAATTCAATGACATGTTCAACAACAGGGTTTGCAGAGGAACTTTACGAGACAAAGAGAAGAATTCTCTGGGAGAACAAGATTTCGGTGAGTAAAGAAACTTACCGGAAATTCTGTAACATGGCGCATGTTGGTCATTGGATTGATCGGATCTATCAAGCATTCCCCCAACAGAAAGAACCCAAGTTTGGGAAAGGATTCAGACCCAAACCCGATTGACAAGACCATACAGCTGGAAAGGACAAGGGCCCAGCTCACAAGATGCGTTATCCTAGGGGACCACACAAATCAAATTTTTAAAAGATTCCCCGACAACCATCACATGGGCTGAGTCACGCGGAAAGAAAATGAAGACAGATGGTGAGGCAATAATTCAGGAGTATGATGTAAGCAATGACATCTTACATTTCAACAAGATTTGAAGTCCGCCTTTGAAGTCCGGACTTATCTCTATAAATGGCAAGAGTTGAAGGAAGCTGAGGACATCGAACATTTCTCTTAGTTTTCTTATAATAAATTCTGAGAGAAAATTTGTAATATTTTGAGTGTTTTAGTTTTAAGTTTTATGTATTTACGAGTGCAAGCCTCTATATGAGAGGCTAAACAAGTATTCTCCTCCCAAAAGAAGATTACTGATGTGATAAATATTTGGTTAAGTTCTTAATAAATAAAGGCTTTTGTTTAACATGTGTTCATTATGTTCTATTAATTCATCCCCTTGAAGAATTACTGCATACGTCTGGAGTAGGAAACGAACCAAGGTTGTGCTGAGCAGTTGCTGAAGGAGTCGGATAATTTGTAGATCATTTTCCCTGTTGGTTGAAGTTGAACAGTATTAACTGTTTGTCAAACGGTTTAGAGGCAGTGATTTTCCTGACTGGTGGTGTTGCGAGCCATCTCCCCCGGTACTGTCTCGGCCAAAGAAGGTATAAATCTTAAGGGATTTATTAATTTTACGAAAGCATATTGGGCATGATATGGTCATAATGGACTATTTCAATTTTCAGACTAAAAACCCAAATTTGTATACGAATATATACTTGAAATGAGATCTTGATAAAAGTATGTCATGTTGAGTTTATAGGCTGGAAACCTGACATGATCCATTTAAAACCTCCGAATAGAGATTGGATCTAAGTAGATGTAACAATGTCACGAACAAAACAAGTGACAGAGAATATGGTCTCTCATTTCTCGAAAAATCCGAAAAAGAAATTGATTACAGAGCAAAATTTTATGTTTATTGAATAATGCAATAAATTTATAATTACATAGTAATTTTCCACAAGCTGGAGTTTAAACGGATAACTAGAACTATTGTTATAAAAGAATACAATCCTAGAGGCAAAATTGTCCATAGTGGGTAATGCGTAATAATTTTCATAGTTCAGGGGCAAAGTATCATGAATCAAAGTTTGGTGGGTGAAGTGTAAAATGGGTAAGGTTGGGCTGGTTAAGTGTATTTATCTCTTTTATTTATTTAAAATTAAATTTTATTAATTTGTTTTGCTGAATATCAATCCTATGTGGCTTTTTTTGAAGGGAAACATATGTACATGTGATAAAATAGATGGAAACTAATCTCATTTTGCTCAATTGATGACTTATCTTCACTTTTTCCTCACAAAATCTAGAAACAGTCAGCTGCAATTGAGAAGACCGAAGTTCAATTTGAAGAAGAACATCAATATGTTTATATTTTCATCTAGTACACAGAGAGAGATCGATGCATTAGCCATTTATTTTCAAATATTTTACAAACATGCCTGTTGACGTGCGTTTTGGTCAACAGACAAAATATATAAGAAATTTAACACGTGGAAATATAAGTATGCGTAATACACGTTTATTTATGGCTAATTCTGCCTTTTTTGCGTAATGCCGAGCCGGATTATTGGGGTCGGTCTTTCTTACAATCTCGCATTTACAGGTCCTCTTTTTTATGTGTTTTTTCTCCCATTTTCCTCTTAAAATGAGGATTTTTATACCCCTCGAGTAAGTGGGTTTTCAACAGCCATCTTTGCACTAATCAGTCACTAATCAGTAAAATAATTAAAATAGGACACATGTCCCTTTCTAATCGTGCATGTCAGCCAAATCTTGCCACTTGGTGACTCCTCTCTATAACTTTCTGACATGTGGCAGTTTCTGATACCAATAAAGCACTAAGCATGGGCAAGCATGGGCAAATGGTTATTTTTATGAATCTGTCGCGCATATGTTTCCCGCCGAAATTTGGGCTCGGGGGTCGGGCTCGCATCTGCGTGGTTGGGCTCGGTAGCGGGCGAGCTTAATTCATGACGTGTCACCACGCACCGTGCGACGTCACACCGTAGGCCCTCCACTCGGATGTGTCTTTGGGGCGATGGCGTGGATTAATTTCTTCCACTCGGCTCGAGCGTCATCAAAAACCCCCAAGTTTAATTCCGAGAGAAGAATTTCTAAAGTCGGAGTTAAACTTTAATGCTAATGATAAACATTTAATGGGAAAACGGAATTCTCAAAGGTTTTGTTCATTCCGACATCATTGCGTAGTGATTAATGCCTCGTAGCGCGCATTAATTGTGGTGCCATAATACAGACACGTGGCCTCTTGTGGTTGGACCACGCTTGTGCATGAATTGAAAAGGCATATCAGTTCTGTCAGTGGCCATGGGGACGTGATGTTTTCTGACATTTTCGACGGCTTTTGAGGTTGAAAAGGTGCGTCTTTTTGAATAAACGTTTCGTTTATCGAGGGAACTCCCTCTATAAATACCCCTTTTTCCCTCCATTATTCACTTTCGCATCCATTATCCTTTGAGCTAGACTGATTGAAACCGAGCAGAAATTTTGGGTCGGCTTCCAAAGTTCAGAGACTTCAAACTTAGGTATTTTTTCGAAATATTCTCCTTTTACCTATAAAATGTCTTCTTTTGAGGATAGTAGGAGTCGTAGTTATAGCGTAGAGGTTGAAATCGAAGATCCCCCCTCTGAACCTCCTGTTTATTTCTCACTAGCACGACCATCTCCGCCTTATAGTCCGAGCATCATTCAGATATCTTCTCCAGATTCTTCTCGAGGTGGAACGTCTTTAGAGCGGACGCATACTATTTTTAATCCGGCGCCAATGTCTGTTTTTCGAGAAGGAATGGTGTATCAGCCCGGACTGGCACGAGAGAGTTCTAACGAAGGATCCCCGAGTGCTGATCTTAGGCAGTATCAGCAGGAAGAAAGAGGATATGGATCCATCGGAGCCGGAGCGTGATAACGCGGAGCGGGTAGACGAACCCTCCAGAGTTTCGAGGCCGGAGAGGCCTCAAGTGCCCATGGGCCATTGTAACGGCGATGGCCGGCAGGGAGGAGGCCCTCGCCTTCGTGTAGAGCCTTAGTGGACGCCGTGTGATATAAACGACATTCCTAGTATGATGATGATCCGGGAGATGGGAGAGCTCCAACGGAGGTACCGTATTCCAAGTGGCATCAATTTTTGGGTACCGGATGGCACGGAGGTTCCTCAGTACCCACCAGCGGGCTGCGTGGCCATACATGCCGCCAGCCTCCTATATGGGTTGCGATTTCCACAGCCGGCTTTCCTCACGCGGTGGTTTTGCAAGTGGGGTATGCATCCGACCCAGGTGCACCCTATTTCTTGGGGTAGGATCATCGGCCTCCTGGTGATGTTCCACCTAGAAAAATATCCTCGCCCCAAGTTCAAAGAGATGAACGAGCTCTTTATCTAGCGAGCGACTCCTTCATCTCGGGGTCAGCCGTCCGGATGGTATTACGTACAGACCCGACTGGGGTATCTGGATGGCCTAGTGGAAGGTCTCCCTTCATCTTTGAAGGAATGGAAAGAAAAGTGGCTCTGGGTGAGCAGCGAGTGGCAAGCTCGCGTGGAGGATTGAGCAAGGGAAACTGTCATTCATCCTTCTTCAAATTTTGTTTTTGGTTATAGTAAGTCTATCTTTTCTCCTTTCTCTGCTTTTGTTGTCATTGTTTCCTTTTATGTGACTGACTTTGTTTCTTTTTCGTCTTTTTACCTTTATAGGGAACCGAGCATCGAAAGGGCCTCTGTCGGCCACCTTTATCCGCAGGCTGGAGAATATCCAGGCCAGGGGCATCAGGGATAGGCGGATTGAGAGATTGGCCACTGAGGCCAACTTGGCCGCAACCGACTTGAGGCCTGCTCTGCCCGCCAACCTCGAGGCCAAGGGGGCGGCTCGGGACGAGGCGGCAGAGCGGGAGGGGGAGGCTGGAAGAGAGCCTCAGCAGGACCCTCCCGGAACTGAAGAAGTACGGCCCCACTATCCAAGGGAGCTGTTTGATACATGTTTTTATCTTAATTTTGATGATTTTATTTTATCACCAAAACAATGCTTTTAAAGGTTGTCTAAATACTCCTAAATGATTTAAAATGGTTTTAATATTTTCCGGAGTATTTCCTCAAGTTTATAGACAAACACTTTTAATGATTTTATATCAATGGATTTTTACTCCTATAACAAGATTTTCAAATGTTGTCTAAATACTCCCAATTGTTTTAAAATGTTTTTATTGAATTTTCGGAGTATTTCTTGAGTTTTATTTTCGACAAAAATTGGACAACATTTCTGTCTCGTGGTCGACCGGTCGCCCTATAGGGCAACCCGTACCTGAAGATGTTTTTAGAAATAGAAAATGAGACGGAAGTAAAAATAGGTAGGTCGACCGGTCGCCCTGGGCATCGACCGGTCCGGTCGACCGATCGCCCAGCGGTCGACCGGTACCTGCATGTTTGGCATTGAAACAGAACAAAATCTCTTCGTCCTTTTAATTAGGGGGACCGGTTGAGACAGGGGTCGACCGGTCGCCCTGTTGAAATTTTTCAAAGTGTTCTTATTTCTCTTATTTCTGTGCGACCGGTCGCCCTGTGTTTTGACAGCAAAAATATGACCGTTTGACAGTAGACACATTTCCTTAAATTGTGGGATTGATTTTGATAAGGGCAAAAGATTGTCTGGGCCGATCTGACAGGCCTAAGACATTGGGCTGACCTGACGGGCCTGAGGTATTGGGTCGACCTGATGATACCGAACATTGGGCCGAAATGATGAGGCCCATAGCCTTGGGTGATCTGTTAAGCATTAAATAGTGGGTCGATCTATGGAGGCTTGCAACATAAGATTGGCTTAGGGCTTATCAACTTGGGCTGGCCTGTCCAGGCCCGAGTGCAAGTGGTTGTGAATGTTCATAAGACCGACCTGTGTAGAGTCAGCTGTGTTAAGCCGACCTGTTGTTGACCTGTCGAAGTCTAACATGACTTCAGAGGAAGAGGTCAGCTTGGCCTGAGAGATGTATGAGATATTGAGGATGCCTTGGAGATTTAAGGGGATTTCTCACCAATACAATGGGCCGACGTGTTCTGAGACAGGTCGGAGCTATGGTCTTACGGGCGTAAAATTAGGGTTTTTAAGAGATCCGATCCTAATCTAATGATGACTCTAACACCAAATCGTAACGGAATCCCGGATTTTACGGAAACCCTAATCCTAGCTAAGGTATAAAAGGCCAAAGCCCAGGTTCATTCTAACCTAATCTCATTTTTACTGTTACATTACTTTTTTCTCTCTCTAGCCTTTGCTTCCTTCTCAAGATACTGACTTAAGCATCGGAGAGGGTGCCGAGCCCCCTCCGGCCCCCTTATGCGGGTTTTGTGGTGGACTTCGTGCAGGGAAGGTGATCGGCGAGGAGAGGCAGCTTTGGGAGCAACCAAGTGGCGCCACCTGGGGAACCATTGAGCGAGACGTGAGATTCGAGTTTTGGCTATGGAGGAGGTTAGGAGAAGCTTGGAAGATGATCTCAACCGTGCGCGCCGGTAGATACTCCGGCGTAGTCACGCAGAGGATGTTCCACCTCCGCCCCACCACTCCCGGTGAACGGCGGAGGGCAAGTGCGAGAGGACGGAACGGATGGACAGACGCCTATGTCCGGGGGAGTATAGATTTGGGACCAATGTTCTTTGAACAATTGGGTGGCTTCATCACTAGAGCCGTGGAGCAGATCGTGGAGAGACGCTGAGGAGATGCTTCCACCACCACTCCTCCTGTGGTCCCCCCTCCGGTGGTCCCTCCTCCTGTGGTCCCCCCTCCGATGGTCCCTCCTCCTGTGGTCCCTCCGGAGGTGGGAGAGAGAGGTCGGCGGCCAACTATGGCGGAGGAAGTACATTCATCAAGGGCGGAACATGTGTCTACTGAGGACAGAATTGGTCGGAACGGATGGATGACCTTCACCGTGAGGTGCGAGATATTCGTCGGAGAGTGGCTGAGTACTAGGAGTGGTCAGTTCGGGTGAGGCGGGAACACCCTTCTCGGAAGAAGTGATGGCGAGATGAGCTTCCGGCCTCATACCGAGCTCTGAGCTTCGAATATGACGGTACCACAGATCCGTGGGACCATCTTTGCCGTTTTGAGAACGCTGCTCTACTACACAGATTCACGGATGGCGTGATGTGTAGAGTTTTTCCTACCACTTTGACGAAATCGGCTCAAAGAGTGGTTTAGCCACTTGCCCTGCTCCATTCGAATTTTAATGACTTTAGCTCGGCTTTCGTTAATCGATTCACGAGTTGCCGTAAGTACTGGCGCCCACCCGACTGTTTAGCATCAAACAGAGAGAAGGGGAAGGACTTCGGAGCTATATCCAGAGGTTTACAATGGCAAAGTTGGAGGTGCCGTCAGCCAGTCCAGAAATTTTGGCCAATGCCCTAGCTCAGGGCCTGAGGGATGGGGAGTTCTTTGAATCATTAGTGATAGAGCCTGCTAAGACATTTGACGAGCTATTAGCTCGGGCGGAGAAATATATTAACCTTGAAGAGGCGAGAAAAATGAAAAGAGAGGAAGGAGAGAAGAGAAGAGACAGGAGGGAAGAGCGGGAAGACAAAGTACTTCAGAAGAAGCCGAGGTCTGAAGCAATGGGGCGAAGGCCAAGGTTTGAGAAGTATACGCCTCTGGCCGTCCCTCAGGGCGAGGTGCTTGTAGCCATTGAGAGACATCCCGACCTGAGGTGGCCAAAGGCGCACGCAGAGGCACCGGTAAAGGCGAAATGTAAGGAATTCTGTAGATTCCACAATGAGTATGGGCACACCACGATCGGTGCACACACCCGAGGGATGAAGACCAGGCGCCTCATCCAGGCGGGTCACCTTAGGGAATTTGTGTACATCGACAAAAAGGAGAAAAAAGGGGAATACAAGAGGGATAACCGGGGATATCATCAACCTCGGCGGGAGCCAGAGCGTAGGGGGGAGGAAAGGGAGGAGCTACCTCCACCTCCGCCCCCACCTCGACGAGAGGTCATCCAGATGATTGTTGGAGGGCCGGCGGAAGGAGATTCGAGGCGAGCTCGGAAAAAGTATGTGAGAGCGGCAGCACCAGATCGGGTGCAGGAACAGTTAAAGGTGGAACAGGTCGGTCAAGAGCCGCAAATCCAATTCGGACCGGAGGATTGTAGGGGTATCGTGACACCTCACAGAGATGCTTTGGTGATCACAGCGACAATCTCTAATTATGATGTGCAGTGGGTATTTGTGGACACAGGGAGCTCAACAGATATCCTATTCTATGATTGTTATAAGAAGATGGACCTCCAGGTCGGCTTGGAAGCGGTGGATACGGCGTTGGTTGGGTTCGCTGGAGGGATGATCCAACCGATAGGTATGATTACTTTACCTGTCTCTTTGGGAAAGGAGCCTAATCGTAAAACTAGAATGATTCGATTTTTGATAGTTGATGCACCGTCCTTATAATGTCATGTTGGGTAGACCGGCACTAAATGCTTTCCAAGCAATGTGGTGTCGGATACCATCTAAAAATGAAATTTCCTGTGGGAGAGAAAGTAGGGGAGGTCGATGGTGATCAGTATTTGGCTAGAAAATTGTACGTAGAAAGTATTCAGAAGGCAGAAAGGGGGAGTGCTTTTGATGATGATAGAAACAGAGACAAGTTGGTTAGGTTGGACGAACCGGTGGAGCATGTCCAGCCTAATGATGAAATGATGATGGTCGAGCTAGTGCCAGGTGACCCTGATAAGGTCACCAAGGTCGGGAAGGAGTTGCCGGACGAATTGAGGGATGAGCTGGTGGAGTTTCTAAGGAGTAATGTGGATGTATTTGCTTGGACAGCGGAAGACCTGGTGGGGATCGATCCAAACATTGCTGAGCATATGCTTAATGTTAATCCATCATATAAGCCGGTGAAACAAAAGAAAAGGAACTTCGGCCCTAAGAAGGATGCTATAATTCAGACGGAGGTGCAAAAGTTGTTGAAAGCAGGGCACATCAAAGAAATCCAGCTTTCGAACGGCTATCTAATGCAAAGATTGGTCCCGAAAAACAAATGGATGATTGGCGCATGTGTGTGGACTTTAGGGATTTGAATCGTGCTTGCCCTAAGGATTACTACCCATTACCTGCATGATCGGCCTAGTAGATTCGACGTCGGGATGTGAACCGCTTAGTATGATGGATGCGTCGCAGGATATCATCGATCAAAGCAGCGTAAGAAGACCAAAAAGGGTATGCTTCACCACCTCTTTTGGTACCTTTTGTTATGTAGTAATGCCGTCGATTGAAGAATGCAGGAGCCACATACTAGAGGTTGGTGGATAAGATGTTTGGAGAGCAAATTTCGGCAGAACATGGAGGTGTATGTGGATGATATGTTGGTCAAAAGCATAAAGGTGGATCATGTGCGTGACCTAGTCAAACGTTTGACACCTTGAGGAAGTATAGGATGAAGTGAACCCCAAGAAGTGTGCCTTTGGGGTCGGTCGGAAAGTTTCGGGGTACATGGTAACGGAGAAAGGAATAGAGGCCAACCCGAGAAGGTCGGGGCCATTAGAGAGATGGCACCGCCGGGATACCAAAGTGTGCGGTGTTTAACGGTCGACTAAGCAGCAAAATCGCTTTATTTCGCGCCTCGCGAGAGAAGTTTGCCCTTTTTTTTAAGGTCTTGAGGAAAGCTAAAAAGTTTGTTTGGGATGAGGAATGCCAAAGGGCTTTCGAGGATTTGAAGAATTATTTGGCCGATCTGTCATCGCTAACTAAGCCGTTGCACTGGGGAGCCCTTATACCTCTACCTTTCGGTAGGGGGCAGCGGGGTTAGTACTGATCCGATCGGGAAGAGGGATCGGCTCGAGGGCTGGTGTACTATGTCGGTAAAAAATTTTGAGAATGCCGAATCACGATATGCGAGAGATCGAGAAGGCAGCAGTTTGGCCTTGGTGGTGATCGCGAGGAGACTTCGCCCTATTTCCTTTCGCATAAGGTAATCGTCCGAACTAATCTTCCATTGAGAAATGTGATGAGTAAGCCCGAGGTAGCGGAGAGGTTAGTGAAGTGGGCTATTGAGTGAGTGAATATGATATTGAATTCGAGAACAGATCGCCATTAAAGCTCGTGCTTTAGCGGGCGACTTTGTTCAAGAATCAATCGAGATGATAGCAGAGAAGGAACTTGGGTGATTTATGTGGATGGATCAGTAGGGAGCTCGGGATGTGGTGCTGGTATCGTCTTGATCAGCCCGCAAGGAATCAAAAATGACTTTGCTGTGAGGTTGTAGTTCAAGCTATCTAATAATGAGGCGGAGTATGAGGCATTCATTAGAGGAATGCAAATGGCCATTGAGATGGGGGCTGTTAGGATGGTAATTTACATGGACTCTTAGCTCGTCCACAAACAGGTTATGGGAGAGTTCGAGGTCAGGGAGAAGAGGATGAAGAGGCATGTTGAAGCATATCGAGCTTTAGAAGGGAAAGTGAAAGAAATCAAGATATGTCAGTTCCCGAGGGAGGAAAATGGTCGAGCAGATTTCCTAGCAAAATTGGCCAGTTCGGCCTGGGAGAATCAAGCTAAACAGATCACACTTCTGGTGGCAAAAGAAACGGCACTGGGGTTGGAGATCGGAGAGATAGAGGAGAAAGAGGATTGGAGGTCGGCTATCATAGCTTAAAGGAGGGGGTCTTACCAACAGGTAGGCGTGAAGCGCTGATGAAAATTTGGGCGACACGTTTTTGCATTATCTAGATAAGTTATATAAGAGAGGCTTCTCTATGCCTTTGATGAGGTGTTTGAGTGGAGAAGAGGGTACATATGTGCTCAGAGAGATACATGAAGGTGGTTGTGGGAATCACATGGGAGCAAGAATTTTGATGAAAAAGTCCTTAGGGTGGTATTTTTGGCCTTACCCGAAGGGGAAGCGAGAAAAGTTGGTGAGAGCATGCGAAAATGTCGATCCATGCACCTTTGGTACATCGACCGGGCGGAGGAACTCATGACGATGAGCTCGGCATGTCCATTTGCAAAATGGGGAATTGACATCGTGGGTCCCTTTCCTCCCGGCTTCAGGTCGAGAAAATTCTTGATTGTGGCAATCGACTATTTTAGCAAGTGGGTGGAGGCGAGAACCTCCGGCTAAGATAAATGAGGATGCAAAGATGAAATTTATTTGGCAAAACATAGTGTGTCGGTATGGAGTGCCTCGGGCCTTGATATCAGACAATGGGACGCAGTTCGCGGGGGAAGAAATCTGAGCTTGGTGTGAGGAAATGAAGATCAAGCAAAACTTCACCTCGGTGGCTCACCCGCAGGCTAATGGGCAAGTGGAAGTAACTAATAGAATTATTGTCCAAGGATTGAAAGCTCGGCTAGAAAAGGCAGGAGGAGCGTGGGTTCGTGAGCTCAGTTCGGTGCTGTGGGCTTATCGAACTAATCCGAAAGAGGCCACTGGCGAGGCTCCATTCAGCTTGGTGTATGGTATGGATGCTGTGATACCGGCAGAGATCGGAATGGAAACACATCGAGTCCAGAATTTTGATGAGAATATTAATGAGCTGTTGATTCGAGAGGCATTGGATACGATAAATGAGAAAAGGAGATGGCATTTTTGCGATGGAAAAGACACGAGGAAGGATTAAAGCAAAATTTATGACAAGAAAGTAAAGAAAAGGGCCTTTCGTGTCGGAGATTTAGTTTTGAGAAGGTCGATGCTAGCAAAAACAAAGGGAAATTGGATGCGACCGGGAAGGACCACTTCGGTGGTGAAGGTATCTTGGCGGGAGGTGCGTCTTTAACCGGAAGAGATCGGAGGTCGAAAACTCCCGAGGCTTGGAACAATTGCAATTTGAAGAAATATCATTCCTAGAATAGAGAAATATCTGATGTAATCAATCTACTCGTTTTGAATGAAATGATCCGCTACCACACTATGAGTTCGGAAAGTGGAAAAGATAAAAATTGACAAGTATTTGGAGCTCAGCTCGAGCTAGTCTCCAAATACTTGGGGCCACGAGGCCATGCGAGGAGCTCGGCTCGAGCCACTTCCTTGATGAAATCGACAAGTATTTGGAGCTCACTCGAGCTAGTCTCCAAATACTTGGGGCCACGAGGCCATGCGAGAGCTCGGCTCGAGCCAGCTTCCTTTGATGAAATTGACAAGTATTTGGAGCTCAGCTCGAGCTAGTCTCCAAATACTTGGGGCCACGAGGCCATGCGAGGAGCTCGGCTCGAGCCAGCTTCCTTTGATGAAATCGACAAGTATTTGGAGCTCACTCGAGCTAGTCTCCAAATACTTGGGCCACGAGGCCATGCGAGGAGCTCGGCTCAAGCCGCTTCCTTGATGAAATCGACAAGTATTTGGAGCTCACCTCGAGCTAGTCTCCAAATACTTGGGGCCACGAGGCCATGCGAGGAGCTCGGCTCGAGCCGCCTTCCTTGATGAAACGACAAGTATTTGGAGCTCACTGAGCTAGTCTCCAAATACTTGGGGCCACGAGGCCATGCGAGGAGCTCGGCTCGAGCCAGCTTACTTTGATGAAACTGACAAGTATTTGGAGCTCAGCTCGAGCTAGTCTCCAAATACTTGGGGCCACGAGGAGCACGATATGCTAATCTTTTTTGTACGAGGAGCTCGGCTCGAGCCAGCTTCCTTTGAAAGAACAAGTATTTGGAGCTCAGCTCGAGCTAGTCTCCAAATACTTGGGGCCACGAGGAGCACGATATGCTAATCTTTTTTGTAAAAAAAAAAAAAAAAAATTTACAAGAATAATAGACAAGAGATCGAGAAATGAAAGTGCGAAGAAACTTTATTGATCATTCAAAATAAATACAAGTACATGATGGAAAATTACAAAAGCAGAACTAAACTCCTAAGTAGTAGGAGGAACATTCTCGGTGTTCAGGTCGTCCATGGAGATGGTCACATCGTCTATGAGAGCGAGTTCAGGATCGTCATCCGGGATATCCTGAACTTGACCTGCAGGAAGCTGAGGGGTTGACTGAGCTCCAGAAGCTTGTGAAGGACCGGTCGAGCTAGAGGCAGGGTGGAGGATAAAATGAGCAGATAAGGACTCTATGAACTCCCCCACAGGAGCAAGGTTGAGACGCTCCGCCTCATCAGAAAACACGAAGCCTTTGGGGTCGGGTAAAATCCTCCGGGGACCTCGGCGATCGAAGGGCTCGGTAGTGATACCGCGTTCCCTGAGCTGAAGCTCGGCCTGGTCAAAAGCAAAGCCGTAGTACTCCATGGCAGATACAGAGAGAACTCTGATAAATTCCCTAGAGCTTAGAAAGGCTTGCTTCACCCTCTCCCGAATGGCCTGAACTATGGAAGAGCCTTCGGGGGAGGTGAGGAAACTTTGCCGACCAGCTTCTACGCCCTCAGCTCGGGCTTGGTCGACATTGACAGTACATCGGATCTGGAGATCGCTCAGCTCGGTCTTGAGGTCAGCATTATCAGTCTCCAGAGCCTTTATTTTGGCCTCTAGAGAAGCCACCGTAGCCTTGTTGACCTCTTCCCCATCCTTGTACCGGCGGTTCTCCTCTAGGAGTTTAGTCTCCCGAGCTTTCAGCCGGATGACCTCCTTCTTAGAATTGTTGAGCTCGACACTCTGGGAAGGATCGGCAAAGCCAACCCGAGCTCGGGAGATCAGGGCGGCTAGCTGTGCCTCGGCCTTTGAGTGGTTTAGGCAGAATGAGGTCACCAGCTCAGTATCACTGAGTTTCTCCAGGGCAGTTCGGTCGGGGTTCGGGCAGTTGCCTTGGACATACTGGATGGCAAAGGTTCCATCGTTGTTCTTCAGGATGGAATTGCCTGTGAAGAAGGTTTGATTGGGTGTATGAATGGGAGTGCGAGAGAGAGAGAGAGCGGCAGGAGGTGGAGTGTTCTTCGCCCTCTTGGCAGCTCCTGTGCTGGTGCCGACAGCCGGCCTCTTGGGAGGGGGAGGTCGGAAGGAAGGTTGAGCCCCTGGGCCAGTGAGATCGGCCATCACTGCGGCAACTGTGTCTGGTCGCCGAAGTGGAGGAGGCTGACCTCCAGGGCGTGGGGCGGCAGCACTGGATGAAGGAGGTTGTGAGCCAGGAGCAATGGCTTGCTCCTCATCATCCAGCTCGGCAACCATCTGTGCCATGAACATATCTGCACAAAGAGGAAAGATTAGCTAGTGAGTAAGAATAAAATAAATCAACTGCAAAAATGACAATTACCAATGTCACACGGCAAGGGAGCCACGATGGGGCTCAACTCAAAGTAGTACAGGAGGGAAGGGGTTATAAGGCGAGAGAGGTCATACTTGACCAAGGTGAGTTTATTTATCTGAGCCTGGAGATCGGGAGATCGATCTCTGGGGTTGTGTTTGCGTTGGAGTGGAAGGGTCCAGGTCCAAGCAATAGGAAACCCCCAAGCTCGGGGAAGAAATAAAAATATTTGTCCTTCCGAATTTGTTGGAGGAAGGATACTTGCTTAGAAACTGAGCATCACCTCGGGAGGTGATGTAGAAAAGGCCCTTGGTGTTCGAGCTCTTTATTTTTAATAGGGCAAAGAACAGCTCTAGAGTGGGTTCTATGTCTAAGTACTTGGTCAAAATAATAAAGCCGACTAGGATACGGAATGAGTTCGGGGCTAGTTGATTTAAAGGCACCCGGGAGAACTCGGATACCCCAGCCATGAATGGATGGATGGGAAATCGGAGGCCGCCCTCTATCTGACCTACAAAGAAGGATAGGGCATTGGGGGGAGGTCGGTTAGGTCGGTCGGAGCTGCTGGGTAGATAGAGCTTGAAAGAGGAAGGAATTTGAGCTGTTCTTTTAAGGGTTCGAAGATTGGGAGCTGATAAGGTGGTCTCCTTGAAATCGTGAGGATATACAGGTAAGGGACCCGAGCACGGAGCTCGGATCTCTATTGTATCGGAATCCTGACCTGAATCAGAGCTAGATTCAGTCGCATCAGGGTCCGATGGACGGACTCCGGTGAGGGAAAGGGGCGGAGGAGCAGAGCCCGTCGTTATTGCCCACCGTTCTAAGTCGGCGACGACTGGGTCCGATGGTGTCGAGTGAGAGGAAGAGGAGGCCATATTAAAAGAAAAGAAAAACTGGAAAAGAAAGGGTTACTTACTGCATAGAAATAGGAGGTTGAAGGAGGAAGATAGTCTGGACCGTGAAACTTTTGAAGCCTACCGGAACTTGGAGAATGCCGCCGGAGAAGAAGAGTCTTTGCTGGGGGAAGGTTTTGAAAACTGAAAGAAAGGAAAATGGAAAATGGAGGAAGAAAGTGGCTTTTATAAGGGGAGAGAGAAGACAAAGGGGCGCCTCGATTTTCGAGGAGACATTTGACGGTCTACGAGGTGTCAGGAAGCCGAAAAGACGTCCCATCCATCAAATCCGCGTGTCAGGTACTCAAAAGGCCAAAGGGCGGCAGGAATTTCAAACGCCAAAAGTCGGCGGGAATGTGAAAAGCACAAACCCTAAATACTAGGTCAGCTCGGCCTATCAGCAACTATGGATGAGGTACAGACCAACCCATAGTTGGGGGGAGGAATTGATAAGGGCAAAAGATTGTCTGGGCCGATCTGACAGGCCTAAGACATTGGGCTGACCTGACGGGCCTGAGGTATTGGGTCGACCTGATGATACCGAACATTTAGCCGAAATGATGAGGCCCATAGCCTTGGGTGATCTGTTAAGCATTAAATAGTGGGTCGATCTGTGGAGGCTTGCAACATAAGATTGGCTTAGGGCTTATCAACTTGGGCCGGCCTGTCCAGGCCCGAGTGCAAGTGGTTGTGAATGTTCATAAGACCGACCTGTGTAGAGTCAGCTGTGTTAAGCCGACCTGTTGTTGACCTGTCGAAGTCTAACATGACTTCAGAGGAAGAGGTCAGCTCGGCCTGAGAGATGTATGAGATATTGAGGATGCCTTGGAGATTTAAGGGGATTTCTCACCAATACAATGGGCCGACGTGTTCTGAGACAGGTCAGAGCTATGGTCTTACGGGCGTAAAATTAAGGTTTTTAAGAGATCCGATCCTAATCTAATGATGACTCTAACACGAAATCGTAATGGAATCCCGGATTTTACGGAAACCCTAATCCTAGCTAAGGTATAAAAGGCCCAAGCCCAGGTTCATTCTAACCTAATCTCATTTTTACTGTTACATTACTTTTTTCTCTCTCTATCCTTTGCTTCCTTTTCAAGATACTGACTTAAGCATCGGAGAGGGTACGCCGGAGCCCCCCTCTGGCCCCCCTTGTGCAGGTTTTGTGGTGGACTTCGTCTGGGAAGGTGATCGGCGAGGAGAGGCAGTTTTTGGGAGCAACCAGATTTCTAACAGCTATATTCTTGATTTTAATTGTATTTTTCTGTAGAGTTTCTATCCCCAAGAGGAGCCTATGCTTGATCAATCATCTCCTATAAATAGAGGAAGTCTTGGAGCAACCAAAACAACAATTGAGATACAACACAACAAGATACACTTCAAGCATATACTTGGTCTTTCATTGTCATTATTCTTGTTGTAAATTTGCCTAGCTTATCACTTTCACATCCTTGAGGTCTAGGCTATTCTTGATTACACCTTGCACTCAAATTGTATTATTCATTATTGAGTTGTAATCTTGATTTTTGGTTATCATTCAAACACAAGATATCCTTGTGAGTGTTCTTGTGGTAAGAACACACTTGGATGATCTAGGTGATAGGTGAAGAAGATTGTGGTGATCTTCTTATTGAGGTGTTGAAGAATTTGGTATTCTTCAAGGTTGAAGATTGTGGTAATCTTCACAAGGTGCCGTTGAAGGAAGATTGTGGTGATCTTCAAAGGGAGATTGTGGTAATCTCCAAAGGTGTTGTTGTAGAAGAGTGTGGTGCTCTTCAAGGTGTTGTAAGTTGAATTTGTATTAATTTTGGTAATTAATAAAATTATTTTTCTTTTTGAAATCCATCCCGGATATACTGGGGTGGTAGAGGATTAGGCCCTAGGTGGGTTGAACCTCTTTAAATCGACGTGTGTTGTTTACATTCCGCACCTTATTATTATCTTTGAGCATTCGGTTTAAAAAGAGGGCGAAATCGAAAAGATGGAGATAATCTATTCACCCCCCTCTAGATTATCGTAGCCGCTTGGACTTACAAGTGGTATCGAGCCAAACTTTTGGCAAGCTCGTTTCACATCGCGAGTAAAGAGAAACGATCGTCGGCTACGAACGAAGCTCATCTATCCGGCACCTCCTCCACCAAGCCACCACTATTTGATTCCAAAAATTTTAATTTTTGGAAAGAAAGAATGGAATGCTACTTACAAGGTTGCGGGTTCGACATTTGGAACACTCACCATAAACGGAGAATCCATTCCGATGAAAGATACACCACACTCCTCAAAAGGCTTCAAAAAGCTCAATGATGAAGAGAAGAAAATCATCTCCTTAAACGGTAAAGCTCTCAATATTTTGTATTGTTCATTTACTAATTTGGTATATGAACATATTGTAGGAATAAAATCGGCAAATAAAGTATGGCAAAATTAGAAGCCATCTATGGAGTAGTGGCAAATGAAAGGAGTCAAACAAAAGCATCTACTTCTCAAGGTCATACAAGCTCATATCTAAGGAACAAGCCTCCCTACAACTTCCAACTATGAAGAAGTTGAATATTGTTTTATGGGCATCAATGAAGAAAATGAGGTATGTCTTAAACCCTCTACTTCCTATGATATTGTCATTCAAAATGATTATAGTGATTTGCAAATGATTATGATGAACTTCAAAATGAATTCCAAAGCTTACTTGTTAAATACAAAAATTTGAAAAAGGAATTCAATGTTTTAAAAATAATAAGGATAGTTTATTTACTTCCTATGAATCACTATCATGTGCTCACACCACCACACTTGACAAGGTTAGAAACATTGAAAAAGAAAATAGTACTCTTGTTGAGGATATAAATTACTTGAAAAATGAGTTATCTAAATCCAACTTGAGTACCGATAAAATGACCAAGATTGTTAATTGTTCGAAACTAGAACTTGATCATAAGCTGGGGTGTTAATCACATGAAAAAGAATCAAGTCTCTAAGCATGTTGGTCATTATGCTCCTAGAATTATTACATGTTTCTATTGCGGTAAAAAGGGTCATACGGCTAATTTTTGTCAAGCTAGGAATAGCTCTAATCATCATTGGAGACCTAAAAGTCTCAAGACTAATCTCAAAGGACCCAAACACATGAGGGTACCACAAAATAATGTCATATTAGGTACCCGTGAAATAATGATCGAAGAAAATTCATACCGCCAAGAAGACATCAAATGATCTTTTCATTTGATCAAAGAAGGAGAAACTATTCTCAACAAAGCCAATTTCCAAGAAGAGGATATAATCAAAATTGGGAAGAACATAATCCTTGGAAATGGCAAAAACATCATCAACAAGATGATTTTCAAAGAAGAAGAGACTATCAACAAAGGAAGGTAACAAACCTTGAAATGGAGTAATCAAAGAAGTCATTATCAACAAAGTGACTTCTCAAAGGGAAGATATCATCAAAAATGGGAACGACACAACCCATGGAAACGACGTAATTGGTAAACCGTATCTCCCCATCTATATATGCATTTTATTTTAATTCTATACAAGTTTTCTTTTAATTGTGTCTTAATTGCAAAATGATTTTTCAAATATTTATTTTTAATATAGGTCTTTTATTTATTTGTGAGTCTCAATTTTTTTAAGACCTTGCATGATTTTCTAAAACTTTTGAGCATTTAATTAGACTTTTGTGGCTTATTATCTCTTATAAAATCTTATAGCATAAGCTGTTTTTGATATCTCCTATTACTTGCCTACACTTGCATTTTCTATGCAAATTTTGTCTAAGAATTGTGTAGGATACATATTCCATACTCATTAGCTTTACGTCATCAAGTTTCTTAAACTATCGAGGTATGTCTACTCGCATTTTTCTTTAAACTCGATATTATGCTTATGTACATATCTTTCAAGATATTTCATTTTAACCCCTTAAGTGCCCCTAAATGATTTTTGCAAATATTTTCTTTAAAAAGGGCACTACTTGTTAAGTCTCGATTTTCTCGGATATATGTTTTCCCGAAACCCATATTTGTTGGACTTGATCCAAGACTATCTTTTTGCAAAGTTTTAAAACTTTTGGGGTAAAAAATAGAATTTTGAAAAACTTTGGGAATAGAAAAAATTACCTGGGACGATCAAAGCAGGGGCGACCGGTCGCCCCCTACCTCGACCGGTCGCCCAGGCCATTTTTACAACTTATAAACATTCTGTCTTCTTCGCAAAACAGAAGCAAGAAATCCCTCAAACCCTTAGCAGCGATTTTTTCATTCTTCTTTCTCTAGAATCTTCAATTCTTCATCATTTTTCACGATTCTTGTTGCTAATCTTCTTATTTTCACAAGAATCTTACATATATGGCTCCCCCAAAGAATTCCACCAGTCGAAATCCCATCTCCAAGCGTAGAAGGGGCGGACAAGGTTCGTCAAGAAATCGGCAAGAGGAAGCCGAACAAAGGGATATTCGAGCCGCTCAAAGAAACGTGGCTCAAGAAGGTGATGATGTTCAAAATCCCATTCTCTCTCGGGCCCAAATTACCGAGCTACGCGAAACAATTTCGCTCCAAAATTGCCGTTGGGCGAAAGGTAAAAAATCCTTTGTTACTCAAGCCCCTAATTCCCACAATGTTCTTAATTTCATCAATAAATATGCGGAATGGTATTATGAGGACTCGAATGGGAGGAAAATCTATTGCTCGGACTAAAATGTGTCGTTTTAGTTCATTTACAAATGAGTATCCTACTATTAGAGGATTTTTTGAAGAGCAAGGTTGGATGTATCTATGGGAGCATGCTTATGTTTTGTATGATGATGATATTATCCAACATTTTTATGCTAATATGTGGGTGCAATATGATAATGAAAGAAAGCCGATTGCCGTTAATTCGCTTGTAAAGGGTCGTCATTTTAGATGGACTCCCAATGATATTTGCCGGCTTTTACGTGTTAGAGAAGGTGGTTGGGATTATTTCTCTTGTGGGACTTGGAATGATGAAATGTTGGGGGTGTCAATGAAAGAAGTGAAGACGTATTTGGGAGTATGACCAAAGTATTCTTTGTTGGCAATGACACTTGAGCATCGTATTTTGTCGGTCATTGTCACATATTGCATTTGTGGTAAGTTGGGAAAGATGCCTAGCAACATGGACTACTTTTTGACTTATAAGATTGCTAGGAGGGAACCACTTAACTTTGGTGCCATACTTATTCAATGTCTAATTGAGTCCATCACTCAAGGTAATAAGAAGTTGGTTATGAGAAATTGGATTTGTAAACTTCTTATTCAATCGGGACTACCTTCGTCGGAGTGTAACTCGGAGGTATTTCAAAATGACTTCGACATTGATAACATCTCCCAAATGGTCACGATGCGCAAGAATATGGACATCCGACCAACTAAAATGGCTAGAGGAAGAGGTCAAGAGTCCCCCGATCCTAATGACTTCTTTGATGATGCCAAGGCCGCAAGATTGGCGGAAGAAGGCGAACCGAGCAATCCGGAGGGTAATACCGGTGCTCAACCGCCTAGGAGGTATACTCAAGCCGAATTTGATAAGATGAGGGATTTTCATGAGACGAGGTATGAGGCTTTGGAGCAAAAGACCTCCAAAATGCAAAAGTCTATCGGGAAGTTGAAGAAATTTATCAAAGATCTCATTCCCGGAACTTGCTTCTCCTCGGATGAGGAATGATATCCCCACCCCCTTTACTTTCTAGCATTTTCATTAATGATGCTTTGTATTTTGATGAACTTTTGTAAAACTCATTTGTACTAATGATATTTGCTTGTTTTTCTTAAAAGGGTTAAAAATTGCAAGTTGATAATGACTCGTGGATGATCATGATTTTGATGGAGTATTTGATGGTAAAAATACTCTTATATGGCATGGTTTGAATATTGGTATGAAGTACTTGATGGTAAAAGTGCTTCTCTTGATGCTTTGATCTTTATGCTTAGTTGGATATGTAGGGACATTTGATACTTGTATTGTTTAAGGCATAACTTATTACTTGATGGATGCTCAAATTTTTGGCATTTGTAATGCCTTGATTATTCTTAGTTTATCTCAATTGGGTTGAACCCTTGAGAATCTACTTTGAGCTTCTTATTTGATGAACAAATGTTGCATATGTTGCATATGATCTTTTTGAGCTTTGGAATGAGGTTGATTGATGATATGAAAATTTTTGGCTTGAAACCTTTACAAGGACTACATGCAACCTCTTTTATTTTTCACGCACACAAAGTGCTTGTTGAAATGTCGCATTGAAACTTTCAACTTCTACATGATTCTCTTGCTTCAAAATGTCTTAAAATCTTTTTGAAATCATGTTTTTAGCTAACTAATGAGCTTATGGATCTCCTATGTTACAATTCTCCCATCTTCCTTGGACTTTATGTATAATTTGCTCGATCGTTGATAAACCGTCTCGTTTGCGCACTTTGATATATTTGTATGATGTTTTTATCATCCTAACATTCTTTTTGATGATTCCAAAGGGGGAGAAACAGGATATTGGCTCATTAGCTCAAAGAAGCTAATAAAAGCTTGTCATAAAAGCTATTAGCTATGGCTCATAAAAGCCATAAGTTGTGATTTGTTTTTAGTCCAATTGTTGCTTGATGGACTTATATAATTGTTTAATGATGCTTGTTGACAGGGGGAGCTTATAAGCTCTTGAACAAACTAAAAAAAGCTAAAGCTTTTAGCTTATGGAAAATTGCTTTTACATTACTCTTGATATGCTTGTTGATAGGGGAGCTTTTGATTATTATTGAATATATTTACTCCTACTTGGTTGCTTTAATATTTTTGGAAATTTTGGTTGCTTCCAAACGGTCAAAAGTTTTTACCGAAAATCATTTCTAAAATCGCTCTCTTAGTTGGTGTAAAAATTGTTTTAGTTTGTAATCATCAAAAAGGGGGAGATTGTTTGATACATGTTTTTATCTTAATTTTGATGATTTTATTTTATCACCAAAACAATGCTTTTAAAGGTTGTCCAAATACTCCTAAATGATTTAAAATGGTTTTAATATTTTCCGGAGTATTTCCTCAAGTTTATTTTTGATAATAATGGACAACACTTTTAATGATTTTATATCAATGGGTTTTTACTCCTATAACAAGATTTTCAAATGTTGTCTAAATACTCCCAATTGTTTTAAAATGTTTTTATTGAATTTTCGGAGTATTTCTTGAGTTTTATTTTCGACAAAAATTGGACAACATTTCTATCTCGTGGTCGACCGGTCGCCCTATAGGGCAACCCGTACTTGAAGATGTTTTTAGAAACAGAAAATGAGACGGAAGTAAAAATAGGCAGGTCGACCGGTCGCCCTGGGCATCGACCGGTCCGGTCGACCGGTCGCCCAGCGGTCAACCGGTACCTGCATGTTTGGCATTGAAACAAAACAAAATCTCTTCGTCCTTTTAATTAGGGGGACCGGTTGAGACAGGGGTCGACCGGTCGAAGCCTATGTCGACCGGTCGCCCTGTTGAAATTTTTCAAAGTGTTCTTATTTCTCTTATTTCGTGCCACCGGTCGCCTGAGCTTGACAAAGAAAAATATGACCGTTTGACAGCAGACACATTTTCTTAAATTGTGGGATTGATTTCTAACAGCTATATTCTTGATTTTAATTGTATTTTTCTGTAGAGTTTCTATCCCCAAGAGGAGCCTATGCTTGATCAATCATCTCCTATAAATAGAGGAAGTCTTGGAGCAACCAAAACAACAATTGAGATACAACACAACAAGATACACTTCAAGCATATACTTGGTCTTTCATTGTCATTATTCTTGTTGTAAATTTGCCTAGCTTATCACTTTCACATCCTTGAGGTCTAGGCTATTCTTGATTACACCTTGCACTCAAATTGTATTATTCATTATTGAGTTGTAATCTTGATTTTTGGTTATCATTCAAACACAAGATATCCTTGTGAGTGTTCTTGTGGTAAGAACACACTTGGATGATCTAGGTGATAGGTGAAGAAGATTGTGGTGATCTTCTTATTGAGGTGTTGAAGAATTTGGTATTCTTCAAGGTTGAAGATTGTGGTAATCTTCACAAGGTGCCGTTGAAGGAAGATTGTGGTGATCTTCAAAGGGAGATTGTGGTAATCTCCAAAGGTGTTGTTGTAGAAGAGTGTGGTGCTCTTCAAGGTGTTGTAAGTTGAATTTGTATTAATTTTGGTAATTAATAAAATTATTTTTTCTTTTTGAAATCCATCCCTGGATATCTTTGGGGTGGTAGAGGATTAGGCCCTGGTGGTTGAACCTCTTTAAATCGACGTGTGTTGTTTACATTCCGCACCTTATTATTATCTTTGAGCATTCGGTTTAAAAAGAGGGCGAAATCGAAAAGATGGAGATAATCTATTCACCCCCCCTCTAGATTATCGTAGCCGCTTGGACTTACATGAGCAACCGGCGCGAACAGAGCGAGCCGAGCCGCCTCTCTGCGGGCCGCCCCGGCAGATCGCTCGTGCCCACCGGGCAAACGCGACTTGTAACCCTGAGTGCGGCTGCCGTTCGAGTTAAACATAGTATTCCTTACACTCTCTTCCTTTCGAAATGCTCTTTGTTTTCTTTTGACCTTTTAACGGTGGTTGCTTTTTGTAGGGCGTGGCTTGGATTTGCGTGCACGCCTTTGCAGCATGAGGAACACGGCCGTGCGTCGGACTCGGGCGACTGCAGACCAACCCGCAGATGCGGAGGCGGCTCGGAGAGCAGATATCCGGGCCGGCAAATGTCCCACCGATGGAGTGCCTGAGGCAGTGGAACCTCCCCTTCAAAGGAGAAGAGGATGGATTGTGATCGAAGAGCCTGGGCAAACTGAAGGAGCTGGTCATACGGCGCCGGAGTATCCTGAACAGGCCCCAGAAGGGGGAGGTCCGCGAACTTTCTCGGATGACCTCGGCCGGGAAGGTCACTTCATCCCTCCAAGTCAGGTGAGAGACGAATACTGCGAGGGAATGATTGGAATACGCCCTCAATGGTTTGTGGAGTTTGTCCGATGCGCTACACCGATGGAAGAACAGTCGCAAGCTTTGCCAGAAGCGGGTCGGGCCACAATGAGTATCCTAGCTCGTGCCTGGACAAAAGGCATCGAGCAATTCTGCTCGGAGACTGGCTTTGAGGAATGTGATTCAAGACGCCATGGGAATGTCCGGCGGATCATTGGGCTCCTATGGCATGCAATTGGGGGACTCGCGAGCCGGAGAGAAAATACGCCGATCCGGAAAGGCGGCATGGCGACCTGCAGAGGCCTATGCTACCCTTCAAGGGGTACAAGAATCGTTAAAGACCCAGGCAGATGAAGCTACGGCTCGGGCCAACTCTGAGAAAGAAGCTGCTGCGAGGGCCGAGGCAGAGCGAGATCAGGCCCGCAGGGCTGAAGAGGATCTTAGGGCTAAGGTTGCCGAGGTGGAACGTGTTGCCGTTGCCCGGGCTGAGGAAATGGAAAGGCGTCTAGCCGATGTGCGCAGAGAGGCCGAAGAGGCTACTCATCGGCAAGTTGAGAAAGCTCATACACAGGCCGTTGAAGCTTATAAGGACTCCGAGGAGTATGCATTTATGTTAACTCGCGCCACGCGACCACCTCAAAGAAATTCTTGATTCTTGTTAAGGCCGGGCGGATCATTGCTCGGCCTTGAAGAAGATTTGGCCCTTCGAGGCCGATCTCGATGCTCTGCCCGAACTTTGCCAAGGCCCCCAATGTTCGGGGCTCACCTCCTCTGGATGCGTAAGAAGTTTCCTCAGGTGGTCTTTGTGAAATTCCGCCTCCGTCTTAGTCTTGGTGCTGTTTGCCCCTTTTTCATTTGTAAGCTTTTTCATGAATTTGTAGGTAGATTACTTGGCTTCGTGCCTTAGAATGTAATGGGCTCTGGCCCCCCCTGTGTAAATACTTTTGAAGTAGAAATGAACTTTTCTTTCTATCACCTGTGTATTTGTTTTAAGCTTCTTGTACATGCTTGGCTCTTCTACTTTTTGTAAGATTGTTGCCTATCCTCTTTTTCCTTTTATATTCCCAAGTACGGGGCTCGGTTCCCAGTGCTTCTGAATAAGAGACTTTACCAACTTTAGTTGACTCTCGTACTCAGTATATGAACCTGGTCTTTATTTTACGCTTGGTGTATAGACCAAGTCTTTATTTTTATGCTCAGTGTGTACATCGAGTCTTTGTTTTGTGCTCGGTGCGTGACCAAGTCTTTGTATTGTGCTCGGTGCGTAACCAAGTCTTTGTTTCGTGCTCGGTGCGTAACCAAGTCTTTGTTTTGTGCTCGGTGCGTAACCAAGTCTTTGTTTTGTGCTCGGTGCGTAACCAAGTCTTTGTTTTGTGCTCGGTGCGTAACCAAGTCTTTGTTTTGTGCTCGGTGCGTGACCAAGTCTTTGTTTTGTGCTCGGTGCGTGACCAAGTCTTTGTTTTGTGCTCGGTGCGTAACCAAGTCTTTGTTTTGTGCTCGGTGCGTAACCAAGTCTTTGTTTTGCACTCAGTGCGTGACCAAGTCTTTGTTTTGTGCTCGGTGCGTGACCAAGTCTTTGTTTTGTGCTTGGTGCATGACCAAGTCTTTGTTTTGTGCTCGGTGCGTAACCAAGTCTTTGTTTTGTGCTCGGTGCGTGACCAAGTCTTTGTTTTGTGCCTCGGTGCGTGACCAAGTCTTTGTTTTGTGCTCGATGCGTGACTGTCTTTGTTTTGTGCTCGGTGCGTAACCAAGTCTTTGTTTTTAAGATAGATCCGCCTTGTGGGCGAGTTGCCCTTTTTTCAGCGTGCAAAGGACGTACCCGAGACGACTTGTCGGCATTCAGCTTCTTCAGCTGAGGCGATTTTTACTGTCCTTGGCACGTAGCCGAGGTGAGTAAGAATTTCGTCTCCCTTTAGAGAGCTCACATATCAGATGAAAGGATAATTCCCTGAATCCTATCTCGGATCATAAACCGAGATCTTTATTGATAGTACCGCTTTCGTATGCTACATTCTATGGATGCATAATTTTTTTCCACTCAAATATTCTAGCTGGTACGCCCCATCAGATAAGACGTGGCTGACCCGAAATGGGCCCTCCCAGGTTGGCTTCAATGGGCTGGGTTCAACACCCGTTATCTTTTTCAACACAAGATCGCCGACCAAAATCTCCTTTCCTTTACTTTCGAATTGTAGTACCTCTCACTTCTTTGTTTATACACGGCGTTTTTCATCTCGGATCGCACCTATTTTCTTCGAAAAGATCTAGCTCGGCTCGAGCGCACCTCATTGCCGTCTTGAAAAAATTGCACTTACGAAGGTAGGGGCTCCAATCTCAACAAGAATCACCGCCTCGGTTCCATAAGCCAAAGAAAAAGGTGTTTCTCCAAAGTGGCCGCTCGATGCGTGCAGCGTATGACCACAGTACACCGGGTAATTCATCCGGCCAATTACCTTTATACTCCTCCAATCTCGCCTTCAAGGTATACTTGAGTATTTTATTAACGGCCTCAACTTGTCCAGACCGGGGATGGTATGGAGTCGAGAAGTAGTTTTTAATGTGGAAACCTTCACAAAATTTCGAAACCTCCTAAGTTATCGAATTGTTTCCCATTGTCTCAGAATAATCGAATGCGGTATCCCGAATCTACGATAATGGACTTCCATACAAAACTCACAATCTTTTCCTCATCTATTTTCGCTGAGGCCCGCCTCGCCCATTTTGTGAAATAATCCACCGCCACAATGGCATATTTGACGCCCCCTTTGCCAAATGGGGAGTGGTCCGATAAGGTCCATTCCCCATTTGGCAAACGGCCATAAAGCTAAATACGGGTAAGTTGCTCGGGATGATATCCGACTGCGCGGCGCGAATCTTTGCACCTCTCGTGATCTTTTGACGAGATCGGCCGCATCCTTTCTTAGGGATGGCCAGTAGTATCCTTGCCGTATTAATTTATAGGCTAATGTCCGCCCCGCGTGGTTTCCGTGATATTCCCTCGTGAACCTCTCGAAGTGCATAATCCGCATTTGTCTCGGAAGGCACCGCAGAGTGGGACGGAGTATCCTCGTTTATATAGGGCGCCGTCTACTATCAAACCGAGCCGCTGAGTTCGTAGTGTTCTCGCTTCGCCTTTGTTTCCAGTTGAACTCCTTTTTCTAAATACCGAATGATTAGGGTCATCCAGTGTGCTCGGCGGTTTCATTGCATATATCTTCTTCGCGCCAAGTGACGGGGCATTTATGTGACAAAGACATCCGCGATGGCATCCGTCCCCGGGCTAGAACCAAGCCGAGCTAAGACATCTGCCTGTATGTTCTCCGCTCGGGGCACATGTAAGACTTTTGTCTTAAAGTGTAACAATCTCTTCTTGACCAAGTCCAAATATTGTGCGATTTTTTGCTCTTTCGCTTCGTACTCACCGTTGATTTGATGAACGATCACCGAGAATCACTGTGTACCAACAGCTTGTTTTAGGCCCATAGAAGCCGCCATATCTAGGCCCGCCGTGTGCCTCGTATTCGGCCGTTGTTCGTTGCGGGAACTCAAATCGCACGGCCGAGCAAAGAGCATTTCTGATTTGGATCGATTATCACGATTCCGCCGCTCGCTCGGCTGCGGTGGAGGAGCCAACGAACAATTTCCATTCTTGGTCTTCCATAACTTCCAATCGTATGGAAGGTGTGAATTCGACCACAAAGTCGGCTAAAGCCCGACCTTTTATTGCTTGTGTGGTTCATATAGAATATCAAACCGACCGAGCTCGACGGCCCACTTGATCATCCGACCGGCGATCGGGTCGGTGTAGTACCGCTTCAGCGGGTAGTTCGTTAAGACTATAATCTTGTGCTCTAGAATATATGGACGGAATTTCCGCTACCGCAGTGATTAATGAATAAGCCAACTTTTCCATTGGCGGATAGCGAGCTTCGGCGTCATGTAACGCTTTGGTGTAATAGACCGAATGTTGAATAGAACCATCTAGCCCGATTAACACCGGCTGATGGCGTATTCGGATACCGCCAGTACAAATACAAGTTCTCCTCGGGTAAGTTTTTGCAATATAGGAATTGAAGAAAGGTGCTGTTTGAGGGATTCAAAGGCACTGCTGTGCTTTCTCGGTCCACTCAAAATTTTTGCTCTTTTTTATAATTTCAAGAAAGGTTTACACTTGTCTCAGGATCGCGAAACAAATCGGTTAAGGGCGGCCAATCGGCTGTTAGGCTTTGTACCCTTTTTACGTAGTTCGGGGTTCTAGATCGATGATGGCTTTTATTTTGTCCGGTTAGCTTCGATTCCCCTTTGGCTGACCATATACCCCAAAAATTTACCCGAGCCGACCCCAAACGTACACTTTCTCGGGTTTAACATCATCTTGTACTCTCTCAAAACAAAGAAACATTTTATTAAGATTGTTTAGATGATCGATATATATACAAAGATTTCACCAACATGTCATCTACATGACTTCCATAGACGACCTATCATTTTCTCAAACATCTTATTTACTAACCTTTGGTAGGTCGTACTGCTTCTTCAACCCGGGGCATCATCCTCAGAATGTAAAAATTCCACGAAAGCAGAGAAGAATGATGTATTTTCTTCGTCATCCGGGTGCATTCGTATTTGGTTGTAACCCGAGTATGCATCCATGAAGCTCATCACCGCGTCACGCCGTGGCATCTACCATATAGTCAATATTTGGTAATGGATAACTGTCCTTAGGGCAGGCCTTATTTAGGTCGGTGAAATCCACGCACAGGCGCCACTGGCCATTGCTTTTCTTTAGCAAAACAGGATTGGCAACCCATCGGGATAGAGGGCTTCCCGGATAAATTGATTATCTAGCAACTTGTTAACCTCGGCCTCGAAAGTCCGCTTGTCTGTCGTACGAAGTTTGCGCTTTTCGATAGTTGGGCGGAATGTTAGATCAATATTAAGGCGGTGGCATGCATGCTTAGGGTCAATTCCGGGCATGTCTGCATGAGTCCATGCGAAGACATCAAGATTATTTCCCAAAAACTCAATCACCTCGGTTCGATATGGTTCTGGGAGGTCATGACTAATACGTAATTGGCGCCCCTCGCGTGGCCTTCCGACATTGATTGTATCAACCTGTTCTACTGGTTCCGCCCATTTTCTTTTCTTGCTCTGCCCTTCTTTTATCTGCAGGGGCAAGTCATCTTTAGTGGCGGCTTGTTCTTGGCTGCCGGCTCGCCTTTCATTGCTGGTACATCTCTCGGCCCTCTCCTCCTTCCTTGTTCTTCCATCATCGGTTCCTTCCCAGGTCGACGACCTGGATTATCTTCCTGAACAATCACTACTTCCCGCTCGGGCTCCTCTTTTGGCTGGGGATCGCCTCGCGTGGTCCCACTGGTTTCTCCTCGTTCCATCACGTTAATCTCCACCGGTCGGAGTTTGAGAGAGCATTCTCGTGACTCCCTTTGATTCCCCTTATGTATGGCCTCGCCATTAGATGTTGGGAATTTCATACAAAAATGATATATTGAAACGGCCGCTTTTATATGATAAAGCGATGGCCTCCCAATGATAGCATTGTACTCCGAATCGGCGTTGATTATTTTAAATATTGTCATGACGGTCCGTTTATACAACCCTTGTCCCATTTGGATGGGCAAGTCAACTTCTCCGAGTGGGACTATTCTTCCTCCTCCAAACCCTGATCGCCGCCGTTGCATGGACGGATATAGCTATCGCCCACGCTCAATCTTCGAAAGGCTCGAACGTAAATGACCGATGAGTAGCCGCCGAGTCGATCAAAATTCTATGAACTCGAATACCCAAAATCGGTGCAAGAATGACCAGGGGTCGGAATGAGGGTGGACCACCTGGTCGGCATCCACATCCGAGAACACAAAACGGCCGCTGGTTGGCCTTCCTGATTTCCGCCACCCGACTTGCCTTTCTGGCGTGGGCGGCCTCGTCTGACATCAACCTTTCTTTTCCTGTTGGACCGGCTATCTTCTACGGGTGTTTATTGTTGATTCGATTCACACTCGACATCATGAGGATCTCCTACCCTGGTTCTTGGCCTGGTGGTGGCGGCAGAGAGCCGGATTGGTTATGCGCTCCGGTTAACACTCGAGTCAGTGCCGGTGGGGGCAGTAGTTCATGAACGTATGTTTTGAGACCGCCTTGCCAAACAATACGCATAATTTCTCTGATTAGATCTCGGCACTCATCGGTATCGTGACCTATGGATTTATGATAGGCACAATATCGACGTGAATCTAATTTTGTCGGCTCGACCTTCAAAGGCCGAGGAGGTAACAAATTTAGACCCTGCACTTCATTCCATACGGCCGATGGAGTGTGGGTCAAAGTACTCCTCAATGCGGCAACTTCGACTCGCGCTTCCTGGCGAGCCCTAAATCCGGTGGTCGGGTTTTCCAAAAATGGTCTAAATCCCGACCCCGGCCCCATTGCTGATTCCTTCCTTCCGTCCTTTCTCACGCCCGCCTCTGACTTCTGGCGGTTACTTGCCATGGCTTCTTCCATGCAAATATGGCATTCCGCGACCTAAATTCTTGGTACGAGGTCGCCCCGATTCATGGATAGAGTAGTTAAACCAAGTTTCGGGGCAAGGCCAGCCGGGTCGCAATTAAAATGGCGTCATCCGACACCGGTTCCATCTCTCGAACTTGCTTATTGAACCGAGAGATATAGCTTTTCAGAATCCTTCCCTTGTTTGATGTTCACGAGGAATCCTTAGGTGCGGCTCGGACTTTGGAAGTTAAGAAATGCGTCGTAAAGGCGGAGGCCGATCCTCCATGCCCGAATGGACCCCTGTGGTAGGGTCCTAAACCAACGGTGGGCTCCTTGGCCGCCCGCAGTCAATGGAAAGGCCCCGCAGAGATGGCATCACTAGGACTCGCATTCCCCATCCATGCTAAGTACTTGTGGACGTGAGTGGTCGGGCCGCTTTTCCCGTTGTAGAGACCGACCTGGGGATTTTCAACTTTGGCGATGAACGGGTCGCCAGGATTCCAGGGGAAAATGGCGACATAACAACCTGGTTGGTTCATTGCTTGGGCGGCCTCCGAGACTCGCTCGCTCGACCGCCTTCCAATTCATTCAAACGACGGCGAAGGCGGTGTATTTCTACATCCCTTTCTCGCCATAAAGGCTAGGCCTTGATCTGATTGACCTAAGCGGCTCCCGCTCATCCGAAAGCCGGTCGGAACTTATCGACGAGCCGGGCGAAAAGGATCAACTCCCGCCGCCGAAACACCGAGTGGGCATGGCGATGTCGTGTTGGCTCCGTAGTGACTCCGCTACACGACTTTGCCCCTCATCTTCTTCTCGCGCCGCCTTCTATCACGACGGACACGCTGTTCATTACCTCGAATCGGCTTCTTGGGCTTCATTATGAGGAAGCCCGGGACTTGAGGATTGATATTAACATTTAGTTGTGGATTGAGTGGGTTAGTATTTACAAGGAGTGGAGGAGGTGCTTGAGAGTTTGTGGTAGCAAGAGTTTGTGATATGAGTTGGTTCATTTGTCGTCGTACAAAAGTTGGGTTAGCAATTAGGCCGAGCGAAAGGAAATAAAGTGGTGCTCCCGCTCGTGGTCTGGGGCATATGTTGACCATTAGTGGTCCGCGCTTTGGTTGTTCAAGTGTTGCTCTTCATCAAATGAGCATTTCTCATCATGACTCATTTTTTCAATTACGAAAAGGATAAACGCGAACTTTACCCTTTTTCACTTAACTTGCTTTTGCCGAACTCGATCGACCAATACGGAGGCCCTCCTTCTAGCGCCAATTTGTTGACGTGCGTTTTGGTCAACAAACAAAATATATAAGAAATTTAACACGTGAAAATATAAGTATGCGTAATACGCGTTTATTTATGGCTAATTCTCGCCTTTTTTGCGTAATGCCGAGCCGAATTATCGGGGTCGGTCTTTCTTACAATCTCGCGTTCTGTGTCCTCTTTTTATGTGTTTTTTCTCCCCTTTTCCTCTTAAAATGAGGATTTTTATACCCTCGAGTAAGTGGGTTTTCAACATCATCTTTGCACTAATCACTCACTAATCAAGAAAAATAATTAAAAAGGACACATGTCCCTTTCTAATCGTGCATGTCACCCAAATCTTGCCACTTGGTGACTCCTCTCTATAACTTCCGACATGTGGCGCTTAAATCGATACCAATAAAGCACTAAGCATGGGCAAGCATGGGCAAATGGTTATTTTTATGAATCTGTCGCGCATGCGTTTCCCGGGGAAATTTGGGCTCGGGGGTCGGGCTCGCAAATCATCTTTGTGGTTGGGCTCGGTAGCGGCGAGCCTAATTCGGCGCGTGTCACCGCACCGTTACGACGACGCACCGTAGGCCCTCCACTCGGATGTGTGCTGGGCAGATGGCGTGGATTAATTTCTTCCAGCTCGGCTCGGGTGTCATCAATGCCAACGATTAATGATTGAGTTATCCAGATTAAACTTTGAAAACACGGTCAATTTTATGATTTAATCCATAAATTTTATCTCGTTTTGGATAACTTAACAATATGCGATAGAGATAGGTGGTAAGATAGAGATAGGTGGTATTCCTGATCACGCGTAGAGAGAGAGCTAAAAGGGAAGAGTTAGCTCGTTCGAAAGAAGTACTACTATCGCGAAGGTTCCGTTCCCTGGTTGCTCAAACCTGTTTTACCTTTTTGGGCCGGGGCAAGGCTGAGCGCTCCTTTCCACTATTGATCGACCGATTCCAGGACTCCTTTTAGAATTCCATCTTCCTTTAGTTGAGTTGCTACCCCATGGTTGAGTGCTTTGTTTCGCTTAGTTACGCGAGCTCTTTCTTCGCCGCTTCTCCTGGTTGGTGTTCGGGCTAAGATCCGGAAGTCGATCAAAATCGATTGAATCGATATGGAGTTTCATCAAGATAAACTACTCGATCATGGAAAAGAAAAAGATCACTTTTGCGTCTTTTTTGCTTCAACGGAAGGGCGTCGTCATAACTCGATGCGCAATGAGTCTATCTTATCTCAATATAGATAAGTGGTAAGACCATAAGCTTAAGAGACGAGCCTCGGTTCCAAATGTGCTAGGACCGAGTTGGTCTCGCTTCGGTCACACAAAAGAAGCGATCTTCGCCATATGTATCGTTTGAGGTGGGGTTGGGTTCTTTCTAGTAGTTCGTTCGTGTGAACCTTTTCGGTCTCTTTCACAAGGCGGGTGGCAAGGCCGTTCAGTTGAAAGCAACAATAAAGAGGGTATTCGTTACGCTTTCCTCTAACAGTTATGCCCCAAACAAGGCGCCCTAGCTAGTTTCAAGTTCTCCCAATTGAAAGTCGTACCCAAAGGGAAGACAGAGCGGTATAAAAGGAGAACGCCAAGAATTTAATCCACTTTAAGCCTATAGTTGGATCGAGAGCTTACTTTTTATCTAATCCCCGTCTCATTGCTAGTATGCTCCTTCATCTATAAAGCGCATGTCTTCTTTCTTTACTCGAGGCTTGGAAATCTTTCCGAGTGGAAGAAGGCCACTAGTGAATCGAGAAGTCTTAAACACTATTATTGAAGTCAACTTTCAGCAATAGCATAGTTCATCCAAGGAGAAGAAAAGGGAAGGAGAGAACAGCTACTAAGAGTTATAAGAGCCATACCACGTAAAGCTAAAAGGAGCGGGGGTCTACTACTTTATATACGCTAGCACCAAAGCAAGGAAAGAAGGCAAGGTGCCAAGGTCAAGCTAAGCTTAGTCGGATGGAGAGAGTGGCTCATCCATCTTTTCGTCTTTTAGATAAGTCTAGTAGGAGGAATCTTTCCTTACTTCTTCTCCTAGTGAGTTAAGCGCGAACAAATTTTTCCTTTCCTTCACACAAGGTTTTGAATCCTTCTACGACCAATCCTACCCGACTTGTCTTATCTATGCTAATCGTGTGGAACTGGCCCTACTCACTTACCGGAAAGCGAAAGGCATTGACCCGCTATCCCCTTACCGGGCCTCAAACTCTTCGCGCAATTCAATACCTTCTTCCTCAGCCACGGACGGATAAAGAGAAGTTCTTCGCTTGCCGCCTCATAAGAAATGGGAGGCCAGTGCATGCCGATCCGAAAAGACAGGATACGCGAGAGAGGGGAATCTCGCCAACATACGGTGCGCTTAAGACGAATGTCATATAAGGAGAGGAGGACGGGTTATTCACATTTCATTTGATGGTCGAGGCGAATTGAAAGCTAAGCGTGGGAATTCTAAAGATTCCCTGGGGAAAAATAGAGATGTCTCCTACGTTACCCATAACATAATATGTGGAAGATCGACGTAATTTCATAGAGTCATTCGGTCCGAATGCTACATGAAGAACATAAGCCGATGACTGAACGGAAGACCTAGGATGTAGAAGATCATACCATGAGTGATTCGGCAGATTTGGATTCATATAGATATCCACCCATGTGGTACTTCATTGTACCATATATATAAGATCCATCTCAGATAGATATCATCATCTACATCCGTAAAAAGCCGTATGCTTTGGAAGAAGCTTGCGGAGTTTGGGAAGGGGTTTTGATTGATCAAAAAGAGAATCTACTTCAACCGATATGCCCTTAGGCACGGCCATACATAACATAGAAATCACACAACATTAGAATGATAGCTAGGATGATCCCCTTAAATACTTATTCGATAAACCACCATTATAGGAAGGACTACTAAATGAACTCCTAACTACCGAATTTAGCATCGAATACATTACTCAAAAGGTCATTAATTAAAGGCCAAGCCATAGTTGATCTCTTGGCAAAGCATCCGCCCCCTTCTCGCCTTTACTTGACTTCCGAAAGAGCTAGTCAACTTGATAGAAAACACATCCGTTTGGAGTCTTTATTTTGATGGGGCCCATAATTCGGATGAAATTGGCATAGGTGTTAAGGGGGTCTCACTTGAAGGAGTTCCCTTGATAGGTCTTTTAAGATAGAATCCCTTAAATAAACAATGTTGCAACATATTCACTCCTCTAGCAAGATTTAAGGTTCGCTTAGAATGGGGCATCAAAGAGTTCAAGTCTTTGAGGACGGTAGTGAAAAAAAAAAGGATTCTAAATAAGATAAAAGATGAGAACTTCTCTCAATATCGGATAATATAAATCTAATCTTTAGATTCAAAATTATCACCATATCTCGAATCCTAGAGATGATAACAAATCAACGGACTTGTTAGCTAAGATAGCTTCCACCGTGGGCTCCTCATGGTTGGAACTCATACATCGACCTTGTGGCCATCTCAACCCCATCATGGTCCCCTCATCAATCGAAGAGTAAGATTTTTTACTTTTGAGAGTAAACAATAATAAGAATCGAGAAGTGACGGACGAGACCCATCTTTCCTTCCCATTGATCCCTACTTATCCGTCCCCCTATTTCTCGCTCTTTAGTTGAACGATTTACCCTTGGCCGGTTAAAGCTATGCACCGATTCCCTTCTCGTATCGGCCTCGGAACGAAAGCTTTCTAATGTGGGCGAGACTTCAGGATCGACCATAATCAAGGATCCTCCGATTCGACATTCTATCTCTCCGGGTGCTATTACAATCTCGTGACATTTTTTTCATTCACCCGGGGGATTGTCTGCGGTCGGTCGATATCTCTTCATTCGGACGAGGAGGGAAAGAGAATGGATCATGTTATCCATGGGTCCCGAACGAACATTGATGGCCGGATCCCTCTAGTTGCATTCCTTTGTTGAGAGTAGCATGTCTAGTATTCCCGGTTCAATTTAGACTTACTTTATACTATCGTTTATAGACGTCACTCCTCCTGGTCATCTTTAGAAATAAGTTATTGCCATCTCCTGCATCCATCCATAAGCCTCCCTCATCTGATTAGCTTGGCTACCCGGCTCTAGTAAGACTTGTAAGACTTCTTCCCGCGTGAGCTAGCATGGGCCTCCCATTCGGTATCAAGACTAAGAGCCCCCCAGAACCGAAAGGGACTAATATGAATAGACCGACCCCTTTCTTTTTCCCTCGTCTCCCGCACCATTTCGGTGGGCGAACCGCAATCGCTAGTGATGGGACGGAGAAAGAACTCCTCCCCCGTCGATTTGTTTTTTCTCCAATTAGGAGAGGTGATAAGAAATCGTATCGATGCTATTCCCCGCCCATCCATCGGAGAGAGAGAATCGTCCTAGGTGAGCTTTAACTCCTCGATTCAAGAAGAGCTCGGAGATAGGAGGAGAATAAGAGGTTAGCAACGTACGAACGTTTTCCAAGCGCGCCATGGGAGTCTAGGTTTTGCGAGCTAGCCTTAAAAGAGGCGAGCCCGTATAAAGGTTTAGGTCCAATCATTCTCCCCATGTGCTATCGGGGCATAACCGCGGGATTAGGACATAACTCCCGTTGTTTAAGGATAATAGGTTGATGAATGAGGTGATTAAGAAAAAAGGTTAGCGGGTTTGGGATTGGTAACGGACTCGTGCGGAATGCCTAATAGCGAAAATCTCTCACAAAAAAGCATATATATACATGAATCGAAAGACGATAGATATCGAAGTGGGCCAAATAATGAGTCCACCAGCCATTTTGTATATAACTCGTATCTCTAGCTTGGATAGAAGATCCAACCCCTCAAGCAAGGTATGCACGAACCACTTGGGCGAGGTGGGGGCCTAAGCAAACTACCAAGGAGTCGGAAACCTTCACCGAAAGTTCTTTTTAAGGCACGTCACATTAGTTGCATTCGCATCGTAACCGATTAAATGATCCCCGCCAATGGTTAAGGTAATCCAAGTCTTGTTTAGCCGTAATACCCGTTCGATAAGTAGATCCCGGTGGTTGTAAGGGTTGTCCAAAATCATTGAAGCAATCGGCGAGCCTTCGCCACGGCGACTAAGCGGTGGGCTTGTCGAGAAGTCGTTGGATAGGCCGAGCCACCTATCTACCCCAATCCCTTTCGGGCCGTTTATCCGTTTCTTTCTCGCCTCCGAAAAACAATCAATCATAAAGTCATGAAATGTTAACCCCTTGTTTCCCTTTCTTTATGACCAAAGAAAAACTCACTCATGGGACGGGTGGGTTGCTCCACGCCGAGGGCATTAGCACTGACCGATAGGGATAGGGACAAATCTCGATCCGAGCTAATCTCTCCGAGGCCATCAATGTATCTCTTGTCTCGGATTCGATCGATTCCGCTTCTAGGCTTTCCACCCTGGTTGAGAGATGCGATGAGCCAAGGGCGTGCGATTAGGGAAGTTCCTATCTTCCTTCCGTGTCTATAACCGCCTACGTCAATCGAACTACTCGATTCCTTTGGACCGACTACCGATCGAGCAAGGGATGAGATCGTTTTGACTCGCTTTCTTGATTCAATAGCCACCACTAGTCACGGGGGGGCATGGGATTGACCCATTGATGGGAACAACGGAGAAAGGAATAGGTGAGCTTGCGTAAATCGAGGCGCAGAGATAGATTTGAGATTTCGTAAGTAACTCAGGAGTGCTTTCTAAGGCTTGGAAGAAGAAAATGAAATAAGAACAACCGCCCACTGTTCTAACGAATATACTGGGAGCGGGCGGACCATGGGGGCGATAAGTGTGCTATTTGGGTTTATTCTCGGTTTCAATCTTACTTGCATTAAACATTTTTTGGTTTTTGTTTTCAAAGACCCCGACGCAAGCGGTTGAGGGGCACAGAAAGGAAGCGAAAGGTAGGCCGCCAATGTTTTTTGTCCGCGAACTGACCACACCTCGGGCGCCCGGCCGACCGTGAGGGCCGAGGGCAATGGAAACCGTGTAAAACAAAGCGGTGACCTATGCCCAAAAAGGGGAGAGAGAGATCTCTCGTCGGTCTTGGGTGTTGTCGCTGTTGGGGGAGACGTGCCCATCACGGCCCCTGGGGGAGGAACCTACTCCTCCCCTGGGATGTAGTCTTCGCTTTTGTAGAGGACGAACCGGGTTAACAAAGTCACGATCGAGAAAGGTTGAAATCCGACCGCATCCTGGGAGGGGTTCGAGTCCAGATTCGTGACAAGGCTTTAAACATAGAATTTCGACGGTTTCTCCTTTTTCTGGATGATCGTCCTCTTTTTGTTTTAGGCTTTGAAATACGGGATAGGATCCATTTCCACCAATTTCAGCAATTACAAAGCTAATGGAAAAAAACTTAGTAGCGGGTCTCTCAGGTTAGAAAAAGGAAGAACCGAAAAGAAGATCTCTAGTTGAGCCTTTACGCTTTACTATTAATAGAAATGTCCCACTCTTGGCACACAATCCCTATGATAAGTTCCGTAATATAGCACCTTGGTTTAGGTTCTTTTTCATTGGCATGTGATAGGGCGAGAGGTCTACCGCCGAGAGCCGAAAAAGACATACATGGCACCAATCCAATCTCAAGAACTCGATTCAACCATTTCTCAGTCATGATCGGGTCTCCCCTCCTGGGGAATCCATAGAAAGCAAAACAATTCCATAAAGTGAAGCTATTATGTCTTTGTCGGTCTCGATTCATTCTCTTTTCTAGTCCGATCATGGCATATGTCATGCTCATCTATTCTATAGTCAAAGCGAGAGCCCATCCTTAGCAACGTGCCCCGTTGTCATCTTTGTGTTTGTGTGTGTCTCAATGTCCGAGTGGGACCTTTCCTCTTTGTGAGGGTGCGTATTTTCAAGGTGTCCTTAGATTATTATATAAAAAAAAAAAGTATATCTTTCTTCTTTTACTATATCGCTTTGCCGCAACGGGTTGGCTACTGTCTCTGCAGAATAGGAAGGTGCCTCTAGCGGTGCCATTGCCCTTTCTTTTCCTTTCCGGCTAGGTAACCGTTAATGGAATATCCGAGGCAATAATTTTTCTTTGTGGAGTCAACTCGTTTTCCCGAAGCGGAACCCACGTATAAATTAGTGTATACATATGCACTTACGATTCTGCATACGAAGGCGCACCTCGAGCACTAAGATCATGGGGTGAAGGCACACACTTTGTCATTACACGATGGGTAAGGTGCGGAGCTACACTCTAAAGACAGATTCACTAGATTCGACCTTCCCGCCGCTCCGTATAGTCCTATTGGAGGGCAATACAAGACTCTAACGATTCCCGCCTTGGTTGATGATGAATTACCTTACTCCCTTTCCATACCGGGTCTAGTGGTATATTATAGAATAGACTCTTCTTCTATCACGAGAAATCGCTAACCGGAAGTTAAGCCTATAAGCACTTCACCGAAACTAAAAAGAACAACAAGAGCAATACCTCACAAAGCAAAGCAGAACAAGGGCGCAAGCGAAAGATCTAAAGAAGTCTAAACTAAGAAAGACTTACATAAAGGAAGGATAAGAGCCGTAGCTACAAAGCAAAAGAAGTTGCCTGATCGATGCACCATCCTTGCCGCTACGTCGTTGACCTTGACTTGACAGACAGTAAAACAGAAGCACTACCTATTAGTAGTAAAATGTCGCAGATCCGCCGCGTGACTTAACTCCGAAAGATACCTAGTTTTATCCGAGTCGAAAAGGCTGTGCACATTATCCGACCAATACTCATCGATGCTATTTAGGTTGGCTCGAGTACCTATGCTTACCAACAACTATATGCTTAACACAAGGAAGTAGGACTCTAGTACCTCGAAATCCATAAAGCACACCGGGTCAAGAGACTGGTTCGTGTCCGATTTATTCACCATCAAGACGGGTCTTCTTCGCACGAGCTCATGAGCTAACCAACTACTCGTGCCAGGAAGTGGTACGAGGGGGCGGAAGTAATCCATAGGGCCTCTCGCATGACCATCTTCTTAAAGAAGCTCTCCCGTGAGTGTGAGGTGAGCAAGAAGCCTTTTTTCCCGTGTCCAACGAAGGTGAAGCCGACGCGCCGAGGCGAGCACTCAATGGGCTAGGGGTGGCCCCATTTCGCTTGATTGCCGTCATCCTTTTTGCGTGAAAGCGTACTCGCGTCGAGAAGGACTTCCTTCTTCTCGAGTCGAGCTTCGATTTAGAAAGAGATTCGGATCACAAGAAGCTTAGGCTCCGCCCAATATAGCATCACCGGTCTTGAAGAAGATCATAGCACTCTAAGGTTCTTTATTACTTAATAGAGTAAAGTTTGTTTAAGTTACTTTCTTGTTAAAGTAAGGAGGTTAAGTTGCCGATTCGTCCGTAGTCCGGTAATTTTTGCTAACTTGTTAGAGTCCTGGAGGGTGCTACAACTATAAGTGAGTGACTTTCTTACTTATTTGATAGAATAAGGAAAAGGAAGGTCTCACATTAGAGGTTTAAAGCGATGAGCGTGGTATGAGAAAGTGAAAAATAAGGGTATTTGAACCAGTCTTTGAAGGAAGCCTTATGTTAGTCTTTCTTTTGATGGTTGGTGGGCTTGGAATAGTCTAGCGCGTAGAGAAGAATGAGGAAGTTGGAAGGAAGAAAAAGGCTTTTCTGAAGAAGGGAAGAGGGAATGAATTACCACGCAGTCTGTCAGGAAGGTTGGAAGATATTCTTTTCCAGGGGTGTTGACCGTTACAACTTCAAGTTTTTCTTAATAGAAAGAGGTTCCGAAAGTAGGCATTTCATAAGCCAATTCAAGGTCAATGGTCTAAGAACAAAGAAGTATTCGATTCACGAAAGGAAAGCCTTAAGGCCCTAGCTTGGTTTCGGGGAGAAGGACTAAGGATCGGTGGACCTAGAGGAGATAGAAGCCGTAGTTAGGTTCCAAACCCGCCTCGGGCTGAACTCGCCGACTCTAGAAATGACTTATGTTGTGTTGAGTCGCCTAGCAATGCTCAAGGATCTCGCCTAGGGAAGGAATCTCTTTAGTCGTGCCAAACCAATCTCCCTAAGCTACTTTATCTATCTTAAGGATAATCGGTTCAAGCTTAAGGATAGCGGGTTCTAGAGAAAGTGTTTCCATCGGTCCATGTCCGTCCCCTAGGGAAGCCAAAGCCAACGATCTAGTTTCGATTGATCCAATTATAGAACTAGTGGTTACAAAAGTGAGCTAGCCCTCTTATTTTCGTGTCTTTCCCTTTCCTTTGCAAGCTAAAATCGCATTGCAATCCTTGAGTCCGGGCAAACCGTGGACGAGGTTAAGTGGGAACTTAAGGTTAGCGCTATCTTTTAAGCCAAAGAAGGGATCTCTATTTATATTTTATATTGCCCGAGAGCTATAAGACGCGAAGGGCTATCTCACTTCAAAAGAAAGGAAGAAAGAAGTTTGAAGGGGGCCTTGTGGGTAAAGGAATTGGCATAATTCTATTTCTTCTATCTATATCCATTGAAAAGAAAATGAATAAGCGGCAGATATAAGGAGAAGTTCCATTGATTGAAGCGAGAGGTGCCATCAGTGTGAAAGAAAAAGTCAAGGCTGAAAGCTATCGATCAAGAGCGATTCTAATATCACCGCTTTCATAGAAAGAGGAGCAAGATCAAGAAAGAAGGCCATTAACTCCGTTTTCAATTCCTCTTCTTGTCGGTTGAGTGACTCCGTCGTTCCTTAGTCCCTTTCAAAGCTTCAAAAGTGCTCAATTCCCGCCGCAAAAAAATGAAAATAATAAAGGATCGGTTTATGTTGAGTAAGAGTGACTTTTCTTTGCCCTTTTCGCCGCTTGTAAAGAAGGATTCTCTCTCAAGGTAAGCATAAGCGTAGTATTTTACAAGGGAAGCCATATTGTCAAATGAATAGGCAAGCTTTTGATTCCACAAGGGAAGGGTATAATCGGTCTTGCTTTCCCGAAAGGCTATTACCGATACTCTACTTGCTTTCCGGTCTCACCCAAGAGTCCCCCGAAAGGCCACTAGTTAGTAAGACTCTCTCTTCTCTTCTATTACTATCTATACAATATTAATGGAAGGTATGTAGTTTCATAAAAGAATGACGGGGAATGGAATTCAGCCTGAAAGTGCGAGACACAGAGTCGGGGTTTGAGAAAGTGGAATGTGGAATGGATAAAGAAAAGAGGTCGACTAGGCACCAACAAAGGGCCAAAGAGAGAAAGAACCACCGGCGGCTCCACCGAGGATTTCCCCGGTAGCCTACCAGTGAGAACTACTAGGCGGGGAAGGGATCTAGTCGAATTCAAGCAAAAGAGGTTTTCGAACCCATGCATGCTACAAGAAAGCTTGTATTTCCGTCTGAATCCTATAGAGGAGGATAAATTACAGAGTACGGGGTTGAAGCTGCACCAAACCAGAGAGAGAAGGAATCAAGATGAAAAAGAAGCGGACATTAAAGGAGATCACACCGCTACGGGATTTAACCTGAGTGGGCGATAGCTCGCGAGCGAACCTGGGTCGTATGAGTAGTTTCATTCGGTAGGTGGGAAGATGAGGATTGGAGGAATTGAATCACTTGTCACTTGTCGGTTAGAGGCGTACTTTTTAGGGACCCCCTTTGCTTCTTCTTGAGTTCTTTTGGGCGGCGGTGAAGTGGCGCCGATTGGTGATACTTGTTGGTTAAGATCGGTTCTTTTTCTTTATTTCCTATGCTTAGAAAGGAATGGGGAATATCCTGTTTGACTTGCCTCGACACTATAGCGTGGCTCGCCTCGATTGATCGGTCAGTCGAAAGTCGAGTTGATCTCATACATATAGAAATCCGAATTGAAACTTTTGATAAACAAAAACTCACTCAAATCACATCTTCGTCTCGCCATGGAACTCTTTCACCGGAGTCTAATGTAGCGGGAGAAGAATCGTCTAATGAAAGGTCCCATTTCGAATAACTCCTCACGTCTTCCGGCGTGCGTCGGTTCAGGCGGGCGAAGAGCATGGATAATTGTAGTAGAAAGAACAATCGCTCTCGAATCTAGCTATTTCTTATTTCTTCTGAATCGACACGCTACGCCCCTTGTAATACTCATAGCTTTATGGCTTAGCCGCTATCCTTGAAAACATACGTTTTGCTTTTTAGCCTTAGGACTAGGGTCGCTAGGTACTTGCCATCTATCTAATAAGATCCGAGAATGCGCTCTTAGCCATTTTTTCGAAGCGGAGAATGCCCCGAGAGAAGGCGGAATTAGACAAATAGCCGCCTTTCCGGTCTCGGCGGCGGCATTACCCATTACACGGTGTTAGCATGTTAAGCACTTTCCTCTTTTCTCGCACGAGGCAAGCAAGGCACAGAAGAGTGAATCGTCGAAGGAGGAAGGACGGGTTTACAGTCGTTCTCGGTGCGCTCATTTCAATGTATTTCTCTTTGACCAGCTCTGAGAATTTCCTTGTTCGATCCTTGAGAGATGTAGGGGTTGCAGCTCCTTAGTTAATCTCTCGATGGAACAAGGCACCTATGGGTGGGTTCGACTCCGCGAGGGCGCACATTGTCAATCTAATAGGTACTTTTATTGATTTTTAGTTCTTGCCGTCACCATTCTTCTTTAGCGATGTAAAGTCATCGAGCAAAGACAGAACAAAGGCAGTGTCTCGGTATTCGTCCTTGAATCGGTGATCGAGTAAGGGCTAGTGATCTACACTCTTTGTCTTGAATCACGGAGGAAGGACAAGAGCTCGGGCAACAACTACCAAAATCGGAAATGCAAGAATCGCTTACTAGCTATCGGCAAGAGTGAAGATATGCGAAGAGGGAGAATGCGCTACATCGCATATTCTTTATAGTTGATGAAACAATTTGTAGTGAAAGGCTAGTTGAGTTAAGCAAAATTGTTGGGTGAGGGTCTTCTTGGCTCGATGACCATTCTAGTTATCCAGAATTGAGTTCTAAACAACATTGTCTCCAAGTCTATCTCAAGACAAGACCAAAAGGAAATGTTGGGGGACAGTCTCTAGGGAAGAAATGCCGAGGTCTAACCTAACCGTTTGTTTCATGCGGTGAAGCGGGCTAGAGCCGTAAGACGGGATTGTTTGAAGGCCTTTCCTAACCAACTATATAGTGTCAAGGAATAGAATTTCTTTTGGGCAAGTAAAGTCGGCAATATTCCAAAAAAGTAGTTCTGACTCCACAACTACGGGGCGGTAAAAGAGTCGTAGTGAATCTTCGGCGCAAGTCGTAGGAGTAGACTAGTTTAGGCGAGGAAGAAGCAGCTAACGAGATAGGGCGACAAAGCGGGGATTGAGCCTTTCTCCTAGCGCAAGAGTTTTCATCGGGATTAAGACGACTTAGCTACTTGTCCAACTATTCCAAATAAGCAGTTTGACCGGACCCGCACTTACTTCCTCTTAGATATAGATCTTTCCGCCCTCCAAGACCTAAGGTTAGTGATTCAATGATAGCAATTACAGCTTTTACTAAGACTGGCTACGAGAGCAATCGTAGTGGGTAGGAAAAGAAAGCGTGGCCTCTTCGACCGCTATATCATCATTGCTAGCTCAGTATCGGACTATCGGCCATTCAAGAAATGCCCTTCATTTGTTTAATAAGGAGTTAAGAAGAGTACACACGATCGAGTTAGACTTTTGTCACCTTTTCCTTTGAGCGCTCGAGCGCGCATCCATCCTAACTTCATCGAGATATTCTAATCCTGCCGCAAACATGGCCTTATCATATGATAAGTTACCCGTATGGTGATCTCCATTGGGAGCATAGCATCGTGTCCAAAAGTCGGCGCGAAAGGAGTGGTTACGACTTGATTTCCTCTTTTAGAATGCTTGACCATTGCCGGATATAGAGAAGAGAACCTATCTTTCAAGTCATTTAATTAGAGAAATGTTGTTTTGAATTATCATAGGTGATGTTCGAAACCCGATCTTTCAATCTTGTCGAGTAGTGGCTTAGTCCCGTAACCTCGTGTTCCCAGAGTTCGAACCTAGAGATGCATCGAATGCCTTTGTTTCCCGAGAAGGAAGCTTTTCGCCTTCTTCGCATAGGTTGTTGCTAGGTTCTTTGATAGAATAATGGGGCATTACTTGGTCTTAGCACTTTCTTGATGTAAGGAAGTGACGTCAATCGATCCCGCCATTCCGTATTCAAGCAAAAGACCTCTCTAGTCTCCGAGATTTAGATATTCCTTCTTCGCAAGTATCACTAAAGAATGAACTAGTGATACTCCAGGAAAGTCGCCCATCCCCTCGAACTCCAAAAGTTCTAAAGGAGGGCCGGTGTAACTCCGAGGCTTCAACCTCTCGAGAGCATACTCTTAAGTTTCCCAAGGAGGTAGGGAGGACAACCATCACCTAAAATATATTCCACTTTGGGGCGAGACTTGCCAAAAAGGACCCTAAACCGTTTCCATTTAATCGATTTAGGGCTCTTGCTTGACAGTCGAGTCTTATACCCAAGACCGCCAATACGCATGAGAGTCAAAAATCGTGATATTTTGACTTTTCATGTATAGCCAATAGGCCGTAGGGGTGGTGGAAGCCACATAAAGCTTTCATGGACACGGGAGAGAGGTTAACCCTCATATCCTTGACCGAGAAATTCTTTTTGCAAACTCGAAAGACTGGGCCAGGATATCAAAGACTTGTGTGTGGATATCTTAACACCAAGCCGTTGTAAGCCTGGCCAATCTTGTTCCGCCACAAGTGGATCGGTGATGAGAACATCATCACCTAATATAGCATACATCGAACAGGATCCACGGCCCAACTTGTTCATGACCCACCACACCAAAACATGATGGGTGAACGCGAACAAAGGCCAATAACCATAATAGCCTAACGGTTGACCGGTCACAAAGGAGACTTGAGACAGAGCCCTCTTAACGGGGTACCTCAAATAGATTCGTCCCTAATGTTGTATTCACAACACTTGAAGCAAATGACCTCTCAAACAATAGCGCAAGCGTTTCAAACATAAACACAAGAGGCCACCTATCGGTAGCACTCTTGAGGTCATAAATGAAACATGTTTTACTAGGAACTAAACGAATGAGAGGTCTGTTTCCGTATATAGATAACACCATCTCCGGTTCTTGGAAACCCACCGCTCTTCTTATCGCTCTGCTTCTAGCTATTCGGATAGACCACACTCTCAAAGAAAGTCCGCTATTCTATTCCATATCATGGCAAAGCAATCCAGGAATGGGCATCCATTATCGAGATGTCTAGCACAAAAGAGAGATATGCGGAAAAGACGGGGATCTGGTACTCTACGGAGAAGGGATTGGATTTGCACGCTGAAACCCTAAGTCCCCTGTTCCTTTCTTATGATAAAAGAGATTGTTGAGTCGGGTGGATAAGGCGTCTATGCTTGAAACCGATCCTTAAGATTGGAATCGTTTAGCGTCTGTCTATTCCGTGTATTCTTGTGAGGAGAAGCCCCCTTTCCCCCTTTCTAGATCTTTATGACGAATAGGTTTGATGATTCCGTTGTCTCTCTTTCCTAGGCCTTTCAGTGTGTACCCTGATCTAAGCTCCGAAACCTGCTTTTTCTTTTCTTAAGCCGGCGTCCTGTCACTTTCAATAGTAATATTCTATGTCCTCCTTCGCTTGACCTATTTGAATTGAACTAGAGCTTTCTTTCTTGATGCCGCATTGCATCGGATTTCCAACTATATTCCTATTGAGACCCTTGACGACCTACGAGATGATCATCCTCCTGAGTTCCCTCTAGCAAAGTTTTGTCAAAAGACATAGACCGTGGCGTGGCATTAGTTCTAGCTCTCATTTCTTGCTTTTTTATAGCTAATCCCCATACAAAGAAGGTCGGAGAAGGCTCGGTATGATTAAGTCTCAATCGATTCTCACTCTAGAATCGATTTCTCCCGAAATTTAAAGAAAGCAGCGCCCGAAAATCTTGTGAGAAAGAGGATCGTTGGTTTAGGAAAACTATCACTTTTGGTTCATGAAGAAGCGGCCCCTCCGCATCAAAATAGTCAATCGAAAGAGGTGTTGGGGTCTTCTTCCTCAAATCGGTTATCGGTGAAATGACTCTCATTGGTTGGAAGTACCAAAGACTCCCTAGCTTCCTGAAAACCAAAGTAAGAGCATCTTCTCGCGCTAACAGCTCAAATAGCAACGATGGTAATGACGATAGCTTTACAGGAATTGCTTTAGGGATTCTATTTGAAAAAAGTCTAATGCCACATTTGACTCAACAGCTTCTTCTTCCTTTTCTTCTTCATGTGTAAAAGCCCTTCCACTATATGCAAGCACTTTTCTTGCTGTAGAAAGTATAAGTCAAAGATAAAATAATAGAGAAATAGATGCCTACTCTTCCCGGGTGTCCCCGCAAATCACCTATTGAGTTAGGAGAGGGAATCCACCCTTTCTTTCATTTGCCTTTTGCCCTTTATGATCTCTTGGCCTCGCCCGCTTTCTCGTACTACAAGAAGTGACTTTCTTTTCCTCCTCGATCTACTTTAGGACCGTCAAAGATCTATTCCGTATGGCAGGTTTTGAAATATCAGGTTGAAAGGACCGGGAGAAGATATTCTAATATGTGTAGGCGTAAGATGTACTCCTCAAATCTTGCTTTCCCTAGACCTTTCGGTTTAGACGCATGGTCGATTGCCACACCGAAGGCTATTCCAAAGACTCGCTGAAGAATCCGAAGAAGGCTATGATAAGAAAGCCGTTGCTAAAATGGCGGGTCTTTGATGTCTTATTAGAGTGGTGAACCACAAGCGAAGAAGTGCCATCCGGTTGAGGACGAACTACTTTAGTAGAGTCTTTTCTTGAAAACAAAAACTAGGCAAGGAGTAAATCTCAAGATCACGAGCGTTCCGCTTCCCAATCTTGGACCTAAAACTCTTGCTTTTTTGGGACTAGTTAGTAGGGGCTTCCCGTGCTCTCATCTTATGATAAAGGATCGAGTCGAGAACAAACAGGGCCACCGACAAGGGGCGAACCCCTAAGGAGCTAAGCCATGCCTCTTTGATTCGGAGACTTACCTCAGCTTCGGGAACCACGTACCCAGATTTAATATCATTCTGAAGACGAAGACCTTGGCGGATGGCGCTTCTTCAAATAGCTTGTCTGTGGTAGCTTTTCTGTTTATTGAATGAGAATTCAGCTTGTTTTCGAACTCCGGTCCTCGCTCCCGCTTTGGGAGCTCTCGATTCGTCCTGGCCTCGTGTTCTATGTGATTTTGGTGGATACGAGTTCTGGCTCGCCCATAGCTAGCTCGGGATCGAAGCATCAAGCAAGGCAAAAGCAAGGTCTGAAAGAGTCTTTGCGGAGAGCATAGATGGAATGAATGATAGTTAACACACTTCTCAGCGGGAATAGCAATTCGCCTAGGAGGATCCAATCGGATCTATCTTTTAAGATGAGAGAATGCGAACTAAGTGCGCTTCCTAAACCTAGTAAGTCGGACTCTTCCAATCCATTTTCTTTTTCCTTTAATTACTAAAAATTCTTCTTACTTGTTCCCAAAAGCAGATGACTCAATTAATCAAGCTCACTCTGCAAGCTTTAACTTTCTCCCAAACCCTATGAGCAGCGTTCCCATCAACATCTAAGTCCCATTGCTTTGTCTAATTACTTCTTCACACTCGTCTCGATTTCACCCACATAGCTTCCAATTTTAATTTCTTCTTATTACTCGACCCATGAGCCATTCTCTCTGTTCAACATGATCCTAAAAATAATGGGAATGTGGTCGAACGATGAGAAAAGAAAGGAATAACCTTTGCTCCAGAAACGTGAGAAATCCATTCTTTGTAGCACAATTACTGTCGATCTCTCCTTAGTTGTGCCGTAGTCATTCTACGATTGCACCACGTATACTTGATACCATATGCACCCCAGGTCAAATAACCGCAATTATCTAAGGCATCCCTTAAGTCCTGAGAAGTTGCCAATTTTCCCTAAGAGAAGCCCCTTCCTTTTTGCTGTTTCCGGCTATCCATAAAACCCTCGTAAATCTCCATCTAGGTTGATTATCGCTAATTTCTACAATAGCATTAATATGCCTTTGGGAATAGCTCGAACTACCACCGAAACCTCCTTCTCCCACAAGAGTGCCGGCCACCCGACTTAGCCCTCACTTCCGCAATGCAATTCCAAACAACCCGAGTGATTCTTTTCACTTTTAGATATTCCCGGTTTACATTTAGTTTCACTAGGAGGGATCTTCTTTACGAATGAGCTCACGGAGAGCTCGAACTGTCCTTTAGTTCCCAAGCCCTCGGCGTTCCAAACGAGGCAATTCATGGAGACCTGAGGACTGGCGGACCCACCTCCGCCGAGCAAGGAAGGTCTCCAACACGTTTATTGGAATCCATAGCCAATTCAGTTAGTGACCATCATCGTCATCTCGATTTTCGTTTCTCGGCTGTTTGGACCTCAAAGTGACAAAGAACAATGGAATCGATGGTAAAGTCTTCCTTTCCTCTCGCACCTCTGCTCTCTTCCAATGACTGTCTTCCTCTTCTTCACACGTGATCCTTGGCTTTTGAATAAGAGGTCGGATCGGGTCATGCGTTTGATACGAATTGGGCTTTTCCCTTTCTTTGTCTTCAACCGGACTTTTCCCGAAAAGGCGCTTGCACTATATCTTTGTTCACCCGGTCAAGCTCTTGGCTAAAGATTCACACTCCTCGGCCCAGGACAATCTCAAAATACATTAAGATGTTGTTGACCTCTTTTTTCTTTTCTTTGCTGATTCCTCTCAATGAAATTTGCCGTGTTGCACTAAGTTACTTTACGGATGTATGCATGCAATCGAACACTTTGGGTGAACACCCATCCAAACAAGTAGGTCAATAGTTCAAAGATTTAGGCCGTAACATTTAGCAACAAAAAATCTTTAACCCAACAAGTGCTCTCCTCCAACCAAGCTAGATAGTCTCCTATCACTAAAGCTCACCAACCAACCTGGACTTTTTTTTTTTTTTTTATTATTCTGCTTGGGATATCAAAACAAACCATAAGGGTTGTTTCGAGCCATGAGTTCCCTATAACATAAGCGCTCTTGGGTGGAGTGGGCCAAATAGAGAATGAAATGCATAAAATAAATAGGGGAAGGGTTCCACTTTTTTTTGGTTTAAGGGCTGCTCGCCCTCTTAGAAGTACCAAATTCGGGCTTACACTACCTTATTAGACGACCTAAAAAGGGCTTTCGATAGCGCCCAACGACCTAAGCCTTTTGAAGCGCTAGTAGTGTAACTCGTGGGTAGGGCTTTCGTTCTTATCGCTCCGGATTCGATCATATGACCTCCGGGTGGTACAAAGTCAACCTCTTCCGTAGAAGCGGTAGTAACCTAACCTTTAAGAATTTGTTCAGGGGGCCTCTTATCTATCAATGGAAAAATCTCCATGTGTGGCGTGATAAGGAATCCTAGAAAAAGACCGATTGCGACTCCTCCACGGTCCCACGAAGATCTCTATACTTGTTCGGTCCCAGACAAGTGAGATCTTCCTGCGTGCGTGGGAGCTGAGCAAACAAACAGCAAGAGTCTGGTCCGGCTCAATTCGAGCACGGCCCGCCCGTCTGTTGCTAGGTCCGGAATGGCGCCCGGCGAGGTCGCGCTATGCCCCAACATGAATTGAATGGTCCTTCGACCTTTGTTTGATTCCGACTAATGCATAGATCTCATGACCGCCACTATTACTACGAAAAAACCGCTCTTTTCTTCGCTACTAGGAAAGTAAGCAACTTCTATTAGCGCCGGACCTTGAGTCGAATTGATCGTGTCATGTGCAACGTCCATCAATGATGGTTCATTAATGTTCATTGATTTAGACTCCTTCCCCCTTCTCAACTACGAAAAGATCGAGAGGGGCCCTGAAGCCCCAAACCAAGAAGCTAAAGCGGAAGCCTTTCACTCACTTCCCATTCTCTCTTAAATAAAGAAAGCTCGCCCTCGAGCCCTGGGCGGTCGGCCGGGTCTTTCCTCGTTGTTGTTGTTCCCGCCACGAGAAAGACGTGCGGAAGAGGTATGCCCAGGCGGCCGAGGATCCGTTGAGAGTTTGTCTCTGGTGAGGGAACTGTACGATCTTTACCCTATTGTATTGAATAAAAAAAAGGGTCAATCTATGGCCCCTATTGTTTGATCCAATATTGACCGGGCGAGCCCCGACTTCCATAGGTCCTCGGTTTTGACCTCCCGTAGTGGTCCTTGCTTTAAGAAAGCGGAGCGGGGCCAATTTCGTACTTGCTTAGTGTGCCCCCACTTTCTTCGAAAGTGCCCCGCCCGGGATCCAGCTGGCCGTTGGCCTACCAAGCACTTGCCCGGCCGCCGCCGCCCGCCAAGCGGGCGGAGCGCTCGCGCCTTACTTTGCTCTCTGGGGGCCCTCCCATTGCTCTACCCATAAGCTATGGCGGCCCATTTCAGAAACCGGGGGCCTGCCTGCGAGGCCAGTGGGCTCGCCGTCGCCTCCATTCGAATTATGTTAGGGTTCTTTCGCTTTTGCGAGATCTAGAGAGATACTATAAGTCCTCCGTCCCAGATTCCATCGCCGCGACTATCCGGTTCACCGGTACTACCAAAAAGTCTCATGCTTACCTTACTCTTCCCGATGGTTTGATTATCTTGGACCCACGAAGACCCCAACGTGCTTCCCCGTTTCCATTCGATTATCATATTGATGATAAATCTCCTCGTGCTCCGCCATAAGAACTTGGAGTCCGTATCATGGTGAAGATAAGGTAAAGGCTGTGATTCTTGCTCAAAAAAAAAAAAAGACCGAACGCGTTCGAGTTATTGCCCGTCCAACCGGCAAAGCATTCATGAGTCGCTCGTTCAATCGTCCCTGGAGACGGGGTCGAGAAGTACCATGCGCCACCCGTCCTTTCTTTCTATCGGTCCCACCCAGTGTGAAGATACGGCTCAGAAAAAGGTAAGCGCCTAAGCGCAAGCCTTTTTATTAGTTTAGTAAAGTCAAGCTTTGGCTCTAAAGAGTAAAGAAATGGATAAAAAAAAGGGGGGGGGGACTTCGCAGCGGGCTATGCCACCCAAACCAATCGAGGAAGTCGCGTCCGTCCCATCGCAAGCACCTACAATGTCATGATCACATTGGTTTACCCTTGTTTTTTGGTAGTTTAACCGACGGTCGCCCCTCCAACAAGAAAAGGTATAAATATGGAAACTTCTCCTGCCATTTGGATCGGAGAACTTATGGAGGAAATCGGGTTTTAAATTCCCGAAACCGCGATTATATAGCCAAAGGGAATAGGCCGCTAAAATCATCCCAAAGCGCCGCTAATGTCGCTACTAAGCTATTTCTTTGGAAAGCTCCTACTAAGATGAGAAATTCCCCGATAAAACTGCTAGTACCGGGTGAACTCATATTGGCCAAAGTGGAAGAGAAGAAAATGGTAGGGAGATTAGGCATGGTGCTCATCAACCTCAGTAATATCTAACAAGTCGAGTCTTATGTCGGTCATATAGAACACCAACACATAGAAAAGGGGTGAAGAAACCAAGTCCATGACTTGACATCTAGAATGCTACCTCCAATTCCTGTATGTTCGATAGAGCCAAAGATTCCCCCCACCTGACGGAGTACACCGATTACCCGAACCGTACAAGATAGTTACCACCTATCATACGGCTTTCTAACTTCACTTCTTTTTTTCTCGGTCGTTCCGCTCTCCGATCGATGGTAGTATAAGAGATCTGTAACCCCTAAATTATTTACATAAAGGTTCCCGCTTCCCTACCCATAGTTAGCATGTATCTCCCTGGTCATACTTGAGTATCACATCGTAGACCCCACCCCAACTCTATCTTCCTTATCAGTGAATCGAACATAGTGCAGGTACTCTTCGATGCAAATGGGGCGAGACGACGTGACATACTACGATCACGCACGAGAAGTGCGCGCCTTCGTCTCGGCAATATGGAACCTCTCAACAGCTCCCTTCTTTTATGGGGTCCTATCGGGATAGGTAGGCCCAAGCCCTTTCCCCTCCCTCCCGAGGGGAAAGAGAAAGAAAAAAAAGGAAGAATTTTTTATTTCATTTGAACGGCCTTATCTTGTATCGAAAGGTTTTTCGTGCTATACACCACGTTGAGAAAGACCAACCTCCTATTTACCGTACTTTTTCTACCTCGAAAGGAGGTCCTCCTTATGATGCTATTAGATGGCTGTCCGGCGTGCAAGGGTAAACTCGGACTCGGATAGGATAGGATTGTGCGCGTCGGGCCCTTGGGTGTCATATTTTGGGCCGAATTTCTGCCTCCGCCCCTATGTTAGGCGGCCCGTAATATTTTGTTACGTTCTACCGCTCTTACGCCCGAAAATAAAAGGTTCCACACGAGCTCCGTTCATGCGGCGTGGTGGCGGGACCGCTAGAGTGGCTCCGGTGTAGATAGGGTGAAATCTGCAGAAGGTCATGCAAATAAATAGCCCCTTCTCTTTTGGATGAATGGGGTGCTTTAGAGCGCTCCGATCTACGGTCCCTCGGAGCGAAGGGTTAAGGCGGTAGTATGGGCCCTCGACTTCCAGGCTATGTCTTTGTGCGGCTCCGCGGCGAAATGAAGGAAGCTTCGAAGAGCTACGGGAGCTTTACGCTTACTCTCGGCCTCTTTGATTGGTAGCGGGCGGGCTAAAGCCCCCTACTTAAGATTCAATTCATAAGGCTAATTTGATCTTGTCGTGACGCTTTGGTTAAAGCCGACTACTATAAAGCCAGCTACTTCTAGCTTCTATAGTGGCCCTTCCACTTTGGCGTAGTTTTTTTTGTATTGATACCGAATGAACATATCAAACAAAGGCGATCATATCATGCCATTTTATATGTATAGAGAGATCCCCTAGATATGAGATAGAATAGATGTTCATGGATAGACAAAGATTCCATTGATTCTTAGTTTTGGGGTTTTGAAAAGCTCGTCGATCCAAATGAATAATTCTTCTGGTCTCTCTTCACTCTCCGCCCGAAACCGACCCACGACGCACGCCCATTCGCTTCGCGCGGAAGCGCAACGGTTCATTCATCGAGATCGCGGCCGTGAGCGGAGCGGCGACACGACCTTACCTTAGCCGGATCTCGGCGTGCCACCTAAACGGTAGGTAGGCGGCGGATGTGTGACGCGTTTGGAGTTGTCGTTCGTGCACTGTCCCCAATGGAAGAATGAGTGAGATTTTCCCCGCATATCATGGCCTTACCACTCGGTCCCGATGGCCGGGGATTGATAGCAACTCACGTTCGTTTGCAAGGCGTTTCCGCTGGATCGACACATCTTAGCTGTAGGAAGTATGGTTCGAAGTGACTTGGCTCGCTAGTTCAGCTCAACTCCTCGCTTTACGTTAGCGGACCTGCTGTGTCGGGCTAGCTACTCGCGCTCTTTCTTCTGTGGGGGACGATACCGGGAGAGAAGGGAATGCGTCGGCGCGAACAAGACTACTACATTTTGGCTTTTCCCTCCATGAGATGAGCCCAGTGCATTGACCGATGGATAAGAGAACTAGGCCGCCTAAAAAGAGCTTAGGCGCCTATGTACGATGTAGACTCCATCGGATACATATCGATTTCTTTCTTTTCATGGATCATGAAAAGATAGTTGTCTCATCAATAGATAGAAATAGGGATTTCCCCTTATTCTTGATAGATTCCCTCTCTATCTCTTTCGATCTATCGTAACAGAGTTGGCTATCTATCAATCGATTTGAAAATAGCACGCTCATATCGCTGTTCATTTCCCGCGAAAACATAGCCGCCATAATAAAAGCGAAGCAAATAGAAGATCTTTCACGCCCCTTGAATTCTTATTCACGGATGAATTGGGAAAGCAATGTAAAGATTCGATATTAGATTCGACTTTCGTAGAGCGGTCTTTCTTGTCACTGTAGGGGGCGCCACTCCACTCGCTGGCGCTAAGGGCTTTTTTTTTGGAATGACGGCATTGCGACGCCTCGAATCAAGCTTTTTATCGCGACATCTTATGTTTTCTCCCATTGCTAGTAGGTTGATGGGTCGTACGCCCGCACACATGTTTTGGCCTTGTGTGTCCATAACTCAAAATAGGTGACCTAACGGCGCCCGACTAAACATACCAATAGTCACGATTCATATGAGCTACGAGAGTAAGCTATGATCTTCTTAAGATCGATCTGTCTTAAAGTGGTCGAAAGTATATATTATAGCAATCGCGCTTTGGAGTATAAATGAAAGGAGTGGAACAAAGTGTCGCCGAAAAACACGGGTATTGAAAATCTTAAAACCCGTAGTTCCCAATTTTAAAGGAATTCTGCCAAGATGACGGATCCTCGCCGTAGGTGCTCTACATGAGCTTGGGTAACCAACATGAATCGGTACCATGCACTTTGACGCGAAAGAGGCGAAAGAAGCAATCCATAGAAAGATTTGGCGCCGCTCACTAAATTCTCACGTGGTTAATGAAATTTGTAAATCGGTGGTTCTGTTTGGAGAAGAATCAACGAAATAGCTAATAGCATAAAAACAGATCCAAGTAAAGTATAAAGGAAAAACTTGATATCTCAGCTTTGATCTTTCTTTCTTTGTCTCGAACCCCATACCCCTATAATAATGGTAGAGTAAGGGGGCCTGGCCCAAATCAGATTGACCGGTGGTGGTTGGTCGAAGCTCCAGTAGGTAGCCACTCCCTTCTCATAAAGAACCGTACATGAGACTTCCGCCTCATACGGCTCCGTCCCGAGCCTGCTGCGTCGGCATCGCATTAGACCACTATCTATGCATGTATTTTCACCGACTCTCGAATCTTTTGCTTCTGGGTGGTGGCGAACAATGGTGCTTGCGTTGCAAGAGATGCCCGCCCGAAAGAACCGCTCACTAGCTAGCCGGGACTAGTGGGGCCCTATCTGGAGACATACAAAACTATGCCTTTCGAATCGAACGCAAGGCCCGCCTTCAAAATCAAAAGAAAAAAGGGCTCGTTGGGAAGAAAGATGGAGTGCGCACTGTAGAGCACATGTAAGGCATATCGGGTTGCTCACGCAGCGGATCTCTCTCTATCTATAGATAGAGAGAGGTGTGAAAGGAATAGCCTTATGTTATGGCTTTCGCCTTCGACTTACTACTTTTTTACGCTACGACTCTTGTGATGTGAGCGGTTCAAATCGGTTTGATCTTTCCCAATCATTCTCGGCCGACTTAACTGCGTAGCACTTGACGGAGGTGCATGCATAAAGGTTTGGAACTCTTTTCTTATCTCGAATCTTAGACAGGACCCTATTCTCGAACCCTCCGCCGAGCTCTACCCTCGCCCGCATTTTTGAAGGGGCCAAAAATGTCTCCACCACGCTACCGCTTTTCTTCTTGAATTCTATCAACGGGTCGATCCTCCCTCCCGTTTGTTTTAGCAACTTATCCTAAGGTCTCTCACCAAGAGCTCGCCGGCGATTTATGGAGGAAGCAACCCGCTTTGTGGGGGCGGCTTTTTTCTTTCACAATAAGACTCGGACGATTATCCCTACCCTGTGAGTTTACGAAGGTTACGCCCATCCCCGGCCTGAGCATACGCTTTCCTTTCGATTTATCCCTTGTAGCCACACTGACCAAAGCAGTTGTGTCCACACCCCAAACCGACTGGGACGAGGAATCCATTCTCGCGAACAAACACAACCCCTACACACACCTAGGAGCACCCCTTCCGCGCATATCCATACAAGACCCGAGTAGCGGGTCGAGGTCCTACGAGGTACCCACTACTCGAGTACCCTCCCAAAAGGAAAAAGATGTGTCTGCAAAGTTCTGGTTCTTAGTTGGGTTGGGTTCGACTGTAAATGCTATGCTTTACACACAAGACTACCCCTCTTCCCGAAAGCTTGGGGACTATTTTACGACGACGACGACCGCCCGTAGGGGGTTTACCGCACAAGGCCCCCGCAGGAGGAAAAGCTTTATCCCGAATAGAGGATGTCACAAGACAACATGGGATTATGGCACACTTTCGAAAAAACATAGAATAGTACCGGATCCGGGGATGCGAAACACGACGATCATTAGAAATTCACGAATTAGAGATGCTTAATATACTCTTTTCCCATAACTTCTCATACCGCACAACCCACTAAAATGCAAATAGGGATCGAAATGTGGTCAATATCACGCGCCAGAATAAAGAGATACCGCTATACCCAAATCCAAATTGATGTTTTCATAGGGAAGCCATCGAAGGCTTTCCACAAATTGAGATTTGGCCGTAGAGGATCGAATTGTATCCGAAGAACAGGGGATACAAAAAGTAATAAGAGAGGCGCAGACCAATCAATCGACGGCCGTATTCTTGAATTTGGAATGAAAAGAGAGTAATGCTTCCTAGCACGGAGAAAGAATAAGACCACTTAGATCAAAATACCATTGTTCTAACATAGAGTAGAATCAAGATTGAAGAGATTAATTGACAAATGATAAAAGATGGGCGCTAATTCCAATACAATAGGGTCTATCAAGACAAGTCACCGAACACCGTGATTGGGATGAGTGGGTAGGGGTTAGATTACCTCTCGCCGAAAGGGGAAGTAATGAGGCTAGTCTCCCGCCGAATGAAAAAGATTGGGGCCCCCTCCTCTAAGGTAGACCACTTTATTTTCTTTATTTTGAATTTCCAATAGAGAATCTTTCTAACTAAAAAAATCTCTCGCAAAATGCAATTGCGAGTTCAATCCAAGTGCACCTTGCCTTTTTTTCGTAGCTTTCTTACGCCTATTCAAATTTAGTGGGGCATTGGTCATAGCCGAAATTGGCCGAAGGGATAAAAAGAAAGAAAGAAAGGGAAGTTTTTTCTTTCTTTCATTCAATCCAAATAAATAAGAGAACAAAGAAAGCACTCAAAAAATGAAAAAGTTAGATAAGTTAGATAAAGAAGTGTCATTAGAACTAGCACTGAGACTTCTTCCCCCTTTCTACTTTTCCTCTCTCCTTTTTTGTGCTTCCACCCGGCTTTTCATTCTGTTTTTATAGAGACTCCGAGGAGGAAATTTGAATCCAAATTCATGTATAAAGGTGAGGTACTTTCCCGGCATACGAAAAGAAAATCCAGGATGACGCTTTCAAAAGAACGAGTAAGGGACGGGAGAGGGATGCTCGAAACCAAACGAGACTAGAAAGAACATGGGAATTAGCACCATTCATATGAGTGCTTTTGTCTCGAAGAGACAACAAACAAAGGAAGCCCTCTCTCTATCTCGCTTTCGGTTTAGCATCATATATCGATCACGAGAAAATTTGATTGGTTGTAGTGTGGATTAAAGAGCCAGCCTCCTCCATCTCGTGGGTCAGGAGGTGGGTTCATGCCGCCCGATAGAGGCGGGGGCCACTGTGAGCTATTCGCATCGAGTCTTTCGATTGAAAGAGGAAGCGGAGACAATTCAAATGCCAGAACAGAAATAGAAAGAGTCGTGCTTGAAAGTGGAATTCTTCTAAGATCCATTGCTCGATTTTGCCGCATGCTCTCCGTCTCCCAAAATGCGAAGAGAAGACTTGCGGGGCAGATCCGGGGTCCTAAAGTCAGGAGAGAGCCAGGCTAAGTGAAATAATATACTATAGAATCTTATGAATCACGCACTAAGACACTTTCTATATCTTCTCGTCTCACAAGGTGAACAACAAGCTTATGAAAGACAATGTTTCGCCACCACACCGGCAGTGGGTGCATTGGCCTTACCGTAATAAGAATAAGTCCGAGGTATGACTCTTCGATTAGAACGCTCAGTATCTCGTGACACGCGAGCGTAGCATTTCTTTTTAGAAAGTCCGTGATAACATAACTTCAAAAGATTCATTCTTTATGAATCAAGTACCATTCAAAGAAAGGTTGCATTGCCTCTTTGAGTGAAGAAGAGAAGGGCTTTGTATAGACACTCTTGAAAGCCATGTTCACGCCCCAGCTTACCATTATTTCATTTCGTTCTATTGATTGGTTCTAGCTCCAAAGAACATATACATGGAGCTATGTCGACTTTCACGTGCGCCTCGTTGACTAAACGATCGTAAGGTATACCACGCCACGTATCATCCCCTCTTTCCATAGAGGAAAGATAAAGAAAAATAAAAGATATAGTGATGATCGTGCCGTAAGACCTTGTTCGTTCTACTTTACGTTATTTTCCTCGGTTTTTACATAAGGTAATTTGCTTACTTAGCGCTTGCGCTAGAGGATCTAATCGAGTCAAACTTGGATTAAAAAACCCTTCCCTTATTATATTATCTTATCCGAGTACAAGTGTACTCTTTGATCTTTAGTAAAAGGCGGATTAAACCAAAAATCTTTTTTTTTTTCGAATGTGTCCTCGTTGAGAGTCGCTCATGTAGACGTCCGAGTCTCGACTTGGTCTTAATCATAAGTCTCACCCGTTCCCCGGCTTGCCTCGCTCTCGAGTTGGCCTTCTACTTGACTAAGTAGTATTCCACTCGTCAAAGGGTGTATGGGCTAGCCCATGGTGTGGTCGACTATGATATACTCAACTTCTTCTTTAGTAGGTTTATCTACAACATCCGGTGGTGCCCTCGTGGGCACGTTCCTCTCTGGTGGGTCTCGGTCTAATCGAGTCAACCGACTCACATGGAATAGGGGTGAGTTTTCACCGAAATGGTCGCTGAGTCTATAGCTACCTCTCCTATCCGCTTACAAGTGCTACTTTCGAACCGGGCTGCCTTTATTTAGGTTGTTTAAGTAGGTTTGGGCTAGTCGCGCTCCCCGCCACCTCTTGTCAAAGTAGGCCGATGGGCAAGCCCCCCGTCACAATGGTGTGGGCGTCAGAGGTCAGTGCCAGTGGCCAACTCGAAGTGGGTGAAGTTCGACGCAGCTTTTTTTTGGTTGTTAAGTTATAGCAAAGATCGAGCAAGATCCAATCCAAATTTTCCTGGTTTGCACTAAAGTGGCTTAAGTAGCCCTCGAGAGTCCGTTTATTCTCTCCGTCCTGACTTTCAAAGATATATCCGACCGTAGGTATCGACCATCGATATCACGGAGGATGCCTTCTAAGATTACCGACATTTCGTTTTCATAAATTTCACATAAGATTTTTCATCATCAAACAACCTCGATTTCCGACCTCTTGCATTGCATTACCATAACGAAAACGAAAAATCATTCAAAAAGAGATTGCTCTTGTGATTCTAATGAAGCTTTATTGGTCGAGGAAAGGAATAGCGATAGATTTCTATAGAGCATCCAGAACAAGCGTATTCAATCTGGACGACCTAATTCTTGCGTGGTCCAAGAAATCAAAGGTCCGCTTCCACGATTTCATCTATATGGAATCTCAACATATCGAATAGCTTATATATAATCATGATTCAATTCATGAATTAGCCCACTATGAGTCTCATCGCATTTATAAATATATATATATATATATATATTATATAGTATATCATTCGTGTCTCTTCAAACACGGCGAAACTAAATGGTTCGAATGAAGAGAAAAAAAGAAGAATGTTTAGCCGTACACCTAAATTTCCGGGATTGTAGTTCAATCGGTCGAGCACCGCCCGCGCGAAGCGCGAAAATGGGTTCGAGGCCCCACAAATCCCGACCATTCAATAAATACATCAATTCATCTCTCCATTTTCTCGTGAAAAGGGGGACAGGAGCATAATTTCATTCCCAACGGGGATCCTTTTTTTTTCCTTTCGCATTTCTCATCAAAGAAATAGGGATAATTTTCATTACTTCAACTAGTACCCGATTGATGGGAGAGAGGCATATGTGGATTAGTACAATTATTGGCATATTCAGGATTCCAAGAGAGACTGGTCTGGGTTTCATCCATGTAATGAATAGAGTACCATATCTTTCTCGAGCACATACACAAATGGAATTCATTTCTCGTGACGATACAAAATGAATTTAAGAAAATTACCCCGAGGAGAAAAGACAGATTAAACGATTTCCTTTTCTCGTCTCGATTTTCGAACCTCACTACTAAGAATTTGAAAAAAAATCTATCTCATTCAAATTTCACACCGAAGTTTTTGATATATGCGTCAAAGATTAATGAAGGAAGGAGGATATTAAACAAACAAGGATCCCACCATTTCACTCTTAGCAAGGGAATGAAAAAGATTTTCTATTTTTTTAGGGTCGGTACTATCCAATAATATTCTAATATGAATGACTCAAGCTATTCACTCCTTTTTGGGTAATAATCATTATGTAGAGAGATGGCCGAGTGGTTTAAGGCGTAGCATTGAATTGCTATGTAGCTTTTGTTTACAGAGGGTTCGAATCCCTTCTTTCCGAATTTCACCTAATTAACTATAGTCGGCCATACCCAATCGAGATGTTATCCAAATTCAAGTAATTGTAGTAAAACCCTGACTGTCAACCTTTGGCTTTTCCTACGATACTAACGTATTTAATTAATTTTGTTCGTAAGACCATAATGGCAATTTTTTTTTTTGAAATTCTAGATTTAATACGATATTGAGATCTTTATAGATCGGTGGCTTTTGGAAAAAGTCTCTTTTTTGTCGAGAGGCACCCATCCGTAGAAAGCCGTGGGTATCTATCGAACTATCTTTCTCACCGCTTACTCGAGCAATCCGATTCAAGGGAATCTTCAATCGAGGCGCGACTTAGATTCCATTCTCTTTGTTTAGTTATAGAGGCTTATCTTTCATTGATAGAATGCGTAACCGCACTTGGCATTCCAGACTTTTCGCACAAGAGTAGCGGTTATCCGCCGATCCCGGATAGAATGGGGCCGAATGAGACCCGCTAGTTAGGTTCAATGCCGATGAAAGAGGGATCTTTAGGAACAAAGTTCGCGAATCAAGAGGAATGAGCTACCTTGAGACTAATGATTATCCCCACCGATAAAAAAAGAAGAATAGCCTAATTAGGAGTGACGTTAAAAACTCCGCCGCTTCCCCTGAGGTTCATCATGCGAGATTGCAAAGGCGCAAGGAGGATTGACCGGGTCGAGTAGTGAATCTGAAGCAAGCGACCGTGAAGGGGCTGGGAATACTGCACTCGCCCCTCGGACGAGAGACGCATGAAGCGGGCTAAAGATCGGTACTTTTTCCCGCCTAGTGACAGATCAACATGGATAGAGGTTCATCTTGTGTCGAATATGCCACTCCTCAGTCTTTTTCGGGACAGAATCATTACCTTCGATAACATCGATTTCATCTTGCAACTCATCTCTCCACCGCACTTGAGGGAAGGACATCGCGCCACTCTAGCAAAAAAAAAACTATAATGACGAATGAAGGTGACGCCCGAGAAGAGAAAGTCATCGCCAGGTTGTGCTAGTGCTTTTCCAATTTCGCACTTTTTCTTTTCTAGGCCTATCCTGGAAGATACAAACCGGGTTGACTTCGATCTTGCTTGATGGGAGAAATGGGTTGATCCTACCTTGCCTACCTCCGAAAGTCCAACCTCTTCTTTTATGGTCGGAGGCCGTCCCCCATGGATAGGAAATTTGCCCACCATTGGTGCTTTCCCCTCCTTCATCCCTTCGTTCCAATCCATCCGCATATATTATATGGCAACCCGTACTAATGCCCTTGCACTCCCTACCCCCTCGCTCACCTTCGTCACGCTTTCCGCCTACCTGAAATATTACCTATGCAATCGCTACCGGTATCGACCTAACTAAAACGGATAGCCGGGCTGGGAGAATTGTGATGAATTAATCGCGATCACCGACGATTCTCTTCTTGGATTCGCGCCTCGCCACTACCACTGGGATTCCTGGCTTCAAGACCCATCGCGACCATCTCTACCCACCTTTATGAATTAACCCCAACCAGCCATGACAAGGCTGGAATTTATTAACCCTTGTTCTTGAAAGACCTGAGCTGAAACACGCCACTCATACCGGAAAGGCATTATATTATTGGGGTAGCGATACAAGCGAGGAAGAAATGCACTCGGGTAGCGCTTAACGACCCCCATATCATAAGGGGGAAAAAGTAGACCTTTCTCCTGATCAATCGACTTCCTGGAGGCGGGAATAATCGGTTTCTTTTCATCAATGTTTTGGAATAGTGATAGTCTTTGTCGCTTACTACAAATGGCCGAGCCCGGATCTCATTAGCTCGCCTAACCGGGGACTGACGGGGAAATAGCCATGCACCGAGAACCAAGCTCGCTCTCATTACTTATGGATAGACGTGGGTGGAATAATGGCGAGCCCTTACTGTACAATAGTATACTAACTAAAGGAACTACTCTCATTATTGAGAGACAAAAATATTTTGCTCGTAGGCTCTATAGACTCACTCTCTTCACAACGAGAGTTTACCGTGAATTACATCCACCCTTGCCACTCCTCGGTTTTAAACGTTGCCCGCGGGTCCTGCCGGGCTTCTTTTAACTTCTAGCAAT
>CM071924.1:27277710-27387236 GCA_016081115.2 Rehmannia glutinosa
AAAGCGAAATGCGATCAGTGGGAATCGCGTAAAAGAACAGATTGCCTGGTAGAATTTGCCAAAATAAGTAATATCTCCACACCACCTTTTTATAGGAGTGCTTTCGATTCGAGCGTGCAAGGAATGAACGATGGGAGAAGCACCATAGTAGTGTCGAACTGCGAAAGGTGAAAAGGCAATTCATCACGAGGAAATGGCAATTCCAAGAGCTGCAACAAGACAAATGGCATTTATAGTGACTTTCAAAAATAGCTTTATCTCTTCAACGAATAAGAATTTTGAAAGTTCACTATAAAAGAGGCGAGGAAGTTTGTTTGAGAAGAATGACACACATGTGAGATAGACAAGCATATTAGAAAAAGGAAACATTCTCAATCCTCGGCTGCATTACGAAGAACATCAATCAAGCACTCACTTGTGAAGGAAAAGATAACCCATTGATTGAAGAGGGAAAATCATGAAAGCAGAGTGCATTCCGGGGAAGGATTGTAGGAAGGTTCAGAGTTGAACCAAGTCTTAAAATGCTGTGGAGGGCTTCGTGATCAAATCGAAAACTTGAGCAAGTGAGTAGTAGCAAAGCGGTACCCTATGGCGGAGTCGTGCGAGGAAGCATTAAGTGATCAAGCGTCTCAGGTGAGTCCCAAAGGATCAAGTCGGTTTGTGATCAAGAACTTGTCTGGTTATTACCACTTTGTAAGCCCGATCTCATTACCTAGTGGATTCCTCGGGAGTTGGAGAAGAGAGGAGTGAAGAATTACCCCGTCTTGAACTCTAAAAACTTATTCAAATCATTACTTTTCGGCGCCTTAATTCTTGCATTTTTAGCTGGCGTGCTCTGTGATAAATTTGCTATCCCTTAATAACTTATAAGTACTAAACCCGATCACTAAATTCTTGCTCAATCAAACTTAAGGTGTTAAGTCTTCCCAGTTGAAAACAAAACCATGGTCGAGTTAATTTAGAGGCAGCGGTGGATGCTCATCGACGGCTCGATTGAGTACATTTGAAGATTAACTCTCTTGAGTGACTAAGTGACTATCCATCAAGGACACGGTATGTAGTATCATCTGTATATTTAAAGGACTAAATCGAAATGCTGGTGAGTTTTATTCAGCCAGCTAAACACCTTGCACAGGACCCCTCTGGGACTACCGCGAAATCTTTTCTTTTTCTTTCTTGTCTCTCTTCCCACGGTGAGTTTGTCTTTTATTTTCTTCTTAGATTCTCTTTACATATTGGCATTTTCCTGGCCACTTCCATATTGGCTACTACGTCCATATCGGCCCGATAGATCGCATATTTTAACACGGATCTATGTATTCTATATTTTTGGGTAAGTCTAGGTGCGAAACCTCTTACTCCTTTAGCTGGCTACTCTACCTCACGTGTGTATTATCTTTGGGGCCTTCTTCTTCCGGGTGAGTGACCCGAGTGATCGATCGTGTATTTACCGATGATGTCTGCTGTCCCGACTAACCGCGCCAGCAGGGCACTTTTCCCATACAAGTCCCCAGGCTTGGGCCATGGACATATTCTCGAAGTATCCACTCCAGATTGACGGCGTTTTGAGATTCATCAACTTATCTCGGCTCGCTTGGACGTGCGAAATGGCATCGATTGTCGCACCATTTGGAATGTCTCCATATTGTTTCAATATATCCGTCAACTCAGGCATCCGTTTTCCCTTCCATCGCCGTCACAGCCACACTATCTTATCTTTTTAGCCATGGGCACGTGCCCAGTGTTGGAGCGGCGAGTGTGGAGTTTGATGATGTCGGTGTGACAAGTCTTGTTGAGGGTTTTAGCAATCATCCAAGTCGTATCTTCCGAACACCCCCTCAGCAGATTTTCCCTTCTTTTTCTCTTACATGTTCTTGACTGTTTTTGCCTTTACATATGCGTCCTTCTTCTCGACTACGGATCCTTTCCAACGTCTTTAGGTATTCCTCTTCGCCCTTTTTGGCATCATCAAAGGAGAAGAGGAACCCCTGAAAACATGCCGGACAAGCATGAAATCTAGGGCAGATATTTGAGTTACCTTGGATTACAGCTGCTCGAGGAGATTCTGAGCGGGTGGCTTCCCGGTTCGGCTATCACCAACTTCATTTCAGCCATAGAAGGCTGAATTTTGCATTCATGTTTTCTTCCACTCGCTTGAGAAGTTAACTTGATGAAATTCGCCTTGACGATTCATTCCCAGGTGGTATGAGATTCATGCATTCTATCAATGTTTTCTTGCATTCTTCTCTTCATATCAGCGTGCTCGGCGCTCCAAATTAGCATCTTATTGTACAATGCTTTGAAGTATCGAACCTATTCTACACGCATTGTTTGTTGTTGTTGCCACCATTCCCGGATCTGACTATAATTCCACATGATTGGCCATAAAGATTAGCATCATTATCCGGCCGCATATCTAATGAGGGCTGGTGCCTTTCCATCTTCTCTATCTCCATAAATATTGCTTTGAAGACTTAGAACCTTAGCGGTCACCTCTGTCTCGGTGGCGGCAGCGACATCAAAGTCAATCTATTTGGGACGATGGTATGCAATGGGAATAGTTGGATCGGTGCAATGGAAACATTGTTGATCTCTAGGCTGATTCTTCATCAAAGCGACGGCTCTAATGAGAAGAGGAGAGCGTTTCTTCAAGCGCATCATCATGGACATAGGGAATCTGTTCAATGGTAACTTTCGTGGCCGTGATGTGCCACTTTGTTGAGTCGATCTGCTGCGACTTTGGGAGCTTACCACGATTGGCCATGATTGTTGTGGTCTTTGGAATGGACCCGGTACTGAGCTTATCATTTGTCTTAACGACCGTTGGTCTGTTTGGTTTTTCCATTTAGTTGCTCAGTCTGGCCCGTCCCGATAGCGTCATCGGACGATGATGAGATTGGTTAGGAGTGGCTCATCATCAAAATTGAACCTTTGATGAGACGACGCTTGGGTCCCCAGCACTCGTCTTTGGGAAGAACATCTCGGTGGGTCGTTTGGACTGCAACAAAGAGATGACTGAAACTCTTCTTCACGCCCAGGATCAGGAAATGTTACATCGGGATTGTCTTGGGAATCATGAAGGGGCATATCTCCTTGCAGTTCATCGATGATAGTAGGAGGGATGTTACGTGTTTCAGCCTCTTTACCTCGGAAGTCTCCAGCCTCCGGCAGGCTTCACTACCTCTGTAGTCTCAAGCTGCGGCAAGGCATGGACATTCCTTTGACGACTCAAGCTGTCTTGGGGTGTTCTGATGGAATCACAGTCCCAAGCTACGTGAGTTGCACTTTCATTGCCCAGTGTTAAGCTCCCGGGCGAATCCGTCTGTGCCTCTCTTTGTGGCCCCGTCATTAACTGCGGAAGCGATTGTACTCAGGTTTGAGAGCAGTCTCAGCTATCAGCACAAAGTTAGTAACAACTTGTGTGTATCTGTTTGTTTTCCATGCCCGCCCGCCTCCACAGATTGAATTTGTGGAGTCAGTGCCGGCATTCTCAGGCCTAGGCTGCCCAGGTGGAGGGAGTTTCACCCTCCCGTAGGTACACCGGTGAGTGAATTAGAATAGGTCACTCTTACTCCCGGACTCCATTTTGTTTCTGTGAGTTGTCGGACGTTAGGGCAGGTGGTAAAGGCACCTTGATGAAAGTTGGCTCGACTTGGGTCCCCAAGATTCCCTAGTTTCATGTCGCCCGATTCGCGTTAATGCCTTCATCAGTGAAAGGAAGTGGTAAATGCTGCTCTTGATTTGCAATCTACGCTGCACCACTACCATAGGATCAATCTCGATTGTGATTTGGAAGACTCTCGGAGCCTTATCGTTTACATTGCTCATGTAGGATTACAGATTCCCGCATAGCTTCTTGCATATCAATTCTTGATCCTTGTGTGAGGAGTCCATATTTTCATCGCTCTTTGAAATCATGTCAAGATGTGGATGAGTATGATCGGTGCGTTCGATTAGAGGACATATATTGGCTTCTCGCGGCCTGTATGGCTTATTTGCCTTTGCTGTTAAGATTACTCTTTTGAATTTGCAACATGTTGATCTGATTATCTCATCAAGGCTTGCAACAAGCGTATCAACTTCAAGGAACCTGAAGAAGGTTCCTCTTATCCATCGATAAACTCTGGGTGTTGATTGCACCACTAGGTGACTCGACTTCCAGCTTCTCCCATTCTCACGAGAATTTTGGATGTCTAGATATGAGTGGGGATTGAATCATCAAATCATCATTGTTATCTTCGCGTTGTCCTCAGGTCTGGGGAATGGAGGTAACATGGCTTCTTTGTTCTTCACACTCGCTTAGTGTTGTCGCGGGGAGGACACAACCCCGTCAGCCAGGGAGGTTGGCTTTCTCGAATCTCCTTGTTCGGTTATTCTACGTAATACGGTTGGGTCTTCAACTTGCCTCTGTGATCGGCCTCCAACTTGACATTCCATTTCATCTATAATTTTGCGGAGACTCTACTTCTCCGGCCGTCTCGCTCTGCTCTGGGCGTGTAGCGGACTCGACTATTTTCTCAAGCTACGAGCGCTTGAAGATTAACTTCTTCTTTTGGTTTCACAAGAGAATATACGGTTCCACTTGTCCCGGTTAAGTCAGTAAATGCCTTGTGATTGTCTTAAGAAAGCGCCTTCCATTGTTGCGGTCATGATCCTCTTCTTAATCAATCATTTGGAGAATGGATTAACGGTTCCTTCTCCATTGGTGGGCTGGCGGGAGACATAGGCTGCGAGCGGGTGACTCCATTTTGCTGCCGGGCGAGTGCGGTTTTCTTTTCTTTCTTTGCGGCGTGATCTTCTTGCTGGCTGCGGGGACCTTTTAACTTGATCTTAGGAGGAGGAGGCAGTTGTTTCTTGGTCGGTGATTCCCCCTCACGTATGTGCCACTCTTGGCATAAGCTCTCTTTTTGTGCTCAGGAGAGATTTGATCGGAACATCTTTTTGTTAACATGGAGCGCTTTCCATGTTGGAAGGCTACCTTTCACCTCCATACCCGGAAGATCACCCCAGCGATCCATCTTCCATCCAGAAGGACTTATTCCCGATATTTTGGCGGATCTATTAGCAAACTCGGCCAGTTTACTTTCTTCTCCTCCATGATACATACCATCACGATCATCTTGGTTTCTGGACGGTGATTAAAGCTTCCAAATTTGATGTCTGTCCACACAGGCAACAATGTCCGGCAGACTTGTGTAATCTTCCTTGGCGAACTGCTTGTGTTTGTGTAGACAGCTTAACCGTAACACGCCGCGATCGAGTTTGGCCACTTCCTTCCATCACGGACCCGAGGTTTACATCGACTTCATATCTCGCACTCCTTCCACCGTAACGATAAGCGATGTTACTGCCAAATCCTTGGCATTGATTGTAATTCTTTCCCGGGATGAAGGACTTGATGCCACCGTCGTGAACTTGGTGTTCACATGAGCTGCGACCTCATACGTAGGTCATATTGAAACTCCATTGTGAGAAAGGGTTTTGACCCAGAACTTCTCACTTTCTCTATTTTCTTCACAAGGGTTTAAAGTGAACCCTGTTTTTGATCATTGATTAAAATCCAGTAGAACCCGGTGTGGATTTGTTTTCACTTAACAAAATCGTAAGTAGATGCCATTTCTTGAAGATTTACCTAAGCGACTTTGAAAATATGTTTTGAAAGTTTGTAGGGGTTTCGAGAAGAAGAAATTTTCTTTCTTTGCTTTTGAGAGAGATGAGCAGATTTGTGTAAAGTGAGAGAAAAAAGGAGACGAAATAGTATATGTATGGGTTATGAAAGGGCGTGCGGACGGTTTTTGAAATTTGATCGAGATCAGCGGCTCCGATTTTGCCCGATTAACATTTAATTTCTCGCATTTAATGCGGCGACATTTATATCGATCGTAGCTTGGTATCTGACTTTTGGTATGCCTGCGTCATAATTCTGTGAAGCGTCATTCTTAAAAACATTCCCAGCTTAGTAAGAGCAGGCTGCGTTTTTGTCACTTTGCTCATAAATGGCTACATGCGTTGGTGATTCACTCTTTTCTCTCTATTCACATAGTGACTCTAAATTTGTCGGCTAACTCGGTCATGACTAACTTTCCGAAATCTGGTGATTCAACTTAGTTGTTTCAAGAAGCTCAAAAATCTTTTCCATCTTTTCATGCTCCATCTCTTTTCTTTTGAGTCTTAAGTGTCAACTCAAGACTCAATTAACCTAATCCATGCTTGAGTTCTTCAAATCTTGATTCACATAAAGGTTTTGTGAATATAAATGGCTTGCTTATGAGTTGAGATGTATTCCAAGGTGATGTCTATCACTTCAACATGGTCTCTTGTGAAATAATTATCGACATCAATGTGCTTTGTTCTTGAATGCAACACGGGGATTTTGGTGATTACGATTGCACTTGTGTTATCACACATAATTGGAATTTCCTTTTCTTCAAATAGTCTCTCATTTCTTTGTCTAAATCCATAAAACTTGGTGACAAGCATTGCCTTGACTATGTAATAACTGGTATGGATGTGCAATTGTTTTTCTTCTTGCTAAACCGGGGAATTAACTATTTCCAAGCATTTGACATGTACACGAAGTACTCTTCTATCAACTCTCACATCCGGCTATAGTCATAATCTGAATAACCAATTAGCTTGAATCCAGCATTTGGATACCATAAGCGACTTCTTGGCTTCCTTCAAAATATCTTAAGATTTTCTTGGTTGCGATCATGTGGCTCTCTTTTGGAGTAGATTGAAATCTTGCACATACACCTACTGCCAAAAGTGATGTATGCTCTTTGTTGTGAGATAGAAGCGGTGATCGATAAGTGCTACGTATCTTGTTTGATCCCAAGGCTTCCCATCTGCATCCATATCCATTTTGGTGATGTATTCATTGGTATTTTCCACGGAGAGGACTTCTCTTCCCATACCAAATTTCTTCATTAATTCTGCAGTGTACTTTGTCGACTTATGAAGGTTCCATCCTTGTTTGTTTTCTGGAGTCTAGGAAGAATGTCGGCTCTCCCGTCATGCTCATTTCAAATTTGCTTTGCATGAGATTTGAGAATTTATCACCTGACTCTTTGTTTGTGGATCGAAAGATGATATCATCCACATATATTTGAACAAGTAATATACTCTTCCCATCTTGAACTACGAAGAGTGTTCTATCTACTTGCCTTTTGTGAATCCGTTCTCGGTCAGAATTGTGATAATGTATCATACCATACTCTTGAGTTTGTTTCCAATCCATATAGAGCTTTCTTGAGTTTGTACACTTTTTCTCCAAAGAGTCTTCTACTCCGAATCACGGAGGTTGTTCAACATAGACTTAACTTCCAATAATCCCGTTCAAGAATGCACTTTTTACATCTATTTGGTATCAATGAAGTTCTTGTGTGTAGCATAGGCAGAAACATCCATATGGCTTCTAGTCTTTGCCACATGAGCAAATGTTTCATCAAAATCTATCCATAACTGTTGCGAGTATCGTTTGGCTACCAATCTTGCTTTGTTTCTTACCCGCAGAACGCCGCCGTTCATCTTGTTTATGAACACCCATTTTTGTGCCACTAACATTTTGATGGGTTGGTCTTTGAACAATTCCCACCTTTGTTCTTTCAAGCCCATTCAGCTCTTCTTGCATGGCTTGATCATGTGTGTCATCGATACTTGACACATCTTTTGGTTCTATTTGAGATAAAACAAGTGAACATTACTTCTTGTTGACTGCGGATCGGTTCTTATACCTTCTCTTACATCTCAATGACTAGTTACCCGGATGGTCTCTTGCCATCTTACATCCGGTTGGAGTAAGTTAGGTGGATTGATCGTCTTGCAGCTGTGTTATTTTGATCAACTCTCTCATCATCACTTAAACAAGTTTTCCAAAGTATCTTTGAGATTCAACTATCTCATCTTAAATGGGTTTACGACTCGAACCGGACTTCAACATAGGGACTCTTACATGGTTGGGTGATTAGGTTTGTCCGGTGACTCTTCCAATGTCTTCTCCATTTACCTTGGGTTCATCAAACACCACATGGATGAACTCCCTGTAAGCCGTTGTCCTCTTGTTGAGCACTTTCTATAGGCTTTGCTCTTGAGTATCCCCGATAAGATACCTTCAAATGGGTTTTAGCATCAAAAGCACTTTAAATTGTCTTTGCCGTTATTATGGATGAAGCATTTGCATCGAATATTCTAAAATATGCAACATTTGGCTTCTCCCCCATCAAATCTCATAGGGAGTTTTGTCGGTGTAGCCATTTATCATGCATCTATTTTGAGTATAACATCTTGTGTTTATTGCTTGAAATCTTTTAAGCGACCTTATTCTTTCAAGGTCCTTGTTCTTCTGCTTTAAAGATTTTGTTCCTTAGCTTTCTGCTCTCCGTTCTGTGGAGTCCTTTGCTTGAGATGGTTCATAATGATACCATTTTCAATGCAATGCGAGTTATTATTCATTGACAAACTCAATTCCTCTATCGATTATTATCTTTATAATGGTTTGACTTTCTTCTTATTTTGAACCACTTTTCATTTTAGGGTAATTTACGCAAAGTTTTCTTCTGCACATGAAGATTGTCCATGTATATCTTGAATAATCATCTCTACCACACCCGGTGTATTTTTCCACTTATCTTTAAGCTGTTCAAAAGTGGACCAAATAGATCCCGTATGCAATATTCTTATTGAAGATGGACATGTCTTTTCTTTGAATGATGATTTGATATGCCATCGGCATGCATCACATATACTTTCGCTTCTTGTATCTTGAGTCGACGAGTCTACCAAGATTACTCCTTCTTATTTGTTCTTGAAATTCCCGGTGGTCGCTTCTTGCCCGCGACCCGACTTGATTAAATTTGTACTCTTTGCTAATAAACAAGTGCTTGGTGTTGCGGTTGACCAATCTACCACATACGTATTCTTTTGTTTGCGGATGCCAACTGCTTCATTAGATTCGGTGTCCTTGATTTGGCATACACCAGTATTGGTCAACATTATAGCCGTAGCGTCACCCGAGTTGGCCCGTGATGCAGTTGAAGTTGAGTCCTTCAACATATGCAACATACGTGATTTCTAATCCGTTTTCTTGATGGACGATGCCTCTTATTTCTCCTGGAGCTTCATTTCCTCCAAATATGACTTTTGCACCTCTAACCTCCTTGAATTTTGATAGATTTTTCTTGTTTCTGTCATGTGGGCAGCCACTATCCATGTACCAGGTTCCTTGCAACTCGGTTGTTTGAACTACTATGATCGAAAATTAGTTTTTAGGTACCAATACTTGCACAGGTCTGAGGGGTTAGTCTTGTAAGATGATCCAACCAACTATAGCGAATGATTTGACTCACAAGGGGTTGCCATTTTATACGTACCATAATCGCCATAATTCACTTTGGCAAATTGGCTTGGGGAGTTTTAGGTTAAATCTGATTGTCTCTTTTTGTACGTATCTTTTAGGTGTGTGTGTTTTAGCAATTGCCTTCTTTGGGTAATTGTGATATCTGCGAGTGTAGTGCTTGGGTGCATATGTGTCTTTGATAATAGCTCTGTTGCCTTTGGAATAGCACTTTTTTGAGTTAAGGTCTTTGCCATTTAAGCTTGTATTCCGTAGATCTTTTCTTTGATTTTTACATTATACCAATCGGCTTGGCTTGGGCAGTTCTCCATTCCATCATATGTGTTCCTCTTATAGAACCTAGGGGCTTTTGGTAGCTCTGTTTCTTCTTTCACAATTCTTCCATTTGAAATTTGCTAAGGAACTCTGTGGATTTCTTCTCGGTTATCTCTCTGCATACTCAACTAAGATGTTTTCCTTTTCCTTTATAACCAAGACCAGTTTGGTTGTGGTTGTGCTTTGGAATAAATGTGTGTGCACCATTTGGAGTTTTGGATTTTAAGATGCTTCATTGCTTGAAGATCCTTTTCCCAAAAATCACTTTGGGAGCTTGACTTAGCATAGAGGGAATTAAATCTAGCTTTATCTTATCTCCATCCTCTTTGGCTCATAATAAGATCATCCGAGAGATTTAGATGCCTTAGTGAATGAAGCAATCACATTTTTGAGGTCATTTTCCCTCTTTTCTATAGCAACTATCTCTGCTATTAACTTAGCATTTCGGCATTTAGTTCTTTATTCTCATCGACTGTGACTCGGAGTACTAAACTCGGCTCCTTAGTCAAAATTTGTGAGTTTTGGCTTTGAGAAAGTTTTTTCCTCATTGATAGTGTGTGCGAGGATTTAATGCGCTCAAAAGTCTTTCATCATTTTGCCTAATGAATCATAAAGATTAGTGGGTGATGAAGTGTGTGTGTCACAATCAACATCACTAGAATACGAGTGAGATGAGTTAGAGTGTACCTCATCTTCTTGGTGGAGTTGGTCTTGTTCTTTGGCCATTAACAGATCAAGGCTTCTTCTTGAGTCACTTGAGTAGTGAAATTCACTACTCTCTCAGTGCATGTGTGTCTTTTGGCTTGCATGTCTTAGCGAGTTTAAGACCAACATTCCTTTTTCTTTTCTTGTCTTAACTTTCGTGAAGACTCTTGCTCCCTCTTCATTCCTATATTTGTTGACTACAAGATATGGGCAATCAATGGCATAGTAGCCGGGTTATCTGCGTTCGGCATAGATTCTCAACTTTTTGAGACTCTTTCCCGTGCTGGATTATCGACTCTTTGATACTCAATCTTTTGATGCTCTGCTCTCTTAGGTGCCACTATCTTCCCTTGACTTGGGACGGAGGGCCAGTGTCTTGGAGGATTCACCTTTGCCTCTCTTGTAATTGTTGTTGAAGAACTTGTTAAATCTTTTAACCATAATGATCTTCTCGATCGATGACTTAACTGCCTTCAACTCTTTTCCCATCACTTAACTATTAAAAATTTGTTTTGGGCATAACTCTTCTTGGTCTTTTTCTTCTCGGTTCAAATTTGTGGCTTTGAGATATGAGAATAGCTCATGGTTGGATGTTTTTGATAGGTCCGTGGAATGTCTCGGGCCATGACCTTCATTCCCACTCGGTGGAAGACTTAGAATCTTCATATATATTCATGTGTATATTAACTTTTCCAAGTGCGAGATAGCTCATTGGTAATTTACGAATCGAGCATCTAGTTGATCTAGGTTTCTCTGCAAGCATTTTAAAATTTTCAAATTTTTGTACAACAAATAGCTTATTTTCATGTGATTTGTTGAGCACCACAAATCGAGGTTAGCTTATCGATTTCTTTTGCCGTCTTGCATGATTTGACTTTGTTGAACATGGCTTTGTCCAAAGTCTTGTAAAGAAGAATCTTGCTTGGCGTTATGCAGGATTAAATCATTTTCTATCATCATTTGTCCATTCGACTCACGGGTTTTCAACCATAGGTGATGCAGGACGACATCACTCTTCTCCTTGAGCTGCAGACTCTCACTGTTTGTGTTCACTTTTAAAATTTGTAGTGGCCCGTCTTCTGTTACTATCCACATTTCATCGTGTAATCAGCGATACATGGCGACTGCATCACGAATTTTCAAATCATCAAATTCTCAATTGTGAACATAGGATGCATCTGCGAAAATTTGCTTCCATGTTAGTAACTGCTTTGAATAAAAGAGTTTTGAAAGATCAAGTGCTAAAGCAAGCTTTGAAAGATTGGAGATCTGGTTCGATAACCGGTCACGGAAGAGCTCGATGACCTGACCACTCGATACCCTTGTAGGTCCCAAGGGTGTGAGTGTAAGGTTTAGAAGGGGTTGAATAAACCTTACCAACTTTTCGATTTAGTCTTTTTAAATAAGTTGAGTTAATTCTTCACGACTAAGTCCTTGATGGGCGGCTAAGTTAGTTAACCGAGAGTTAGCCACTCGCACACTCGGCCTCGATTGTTTGTTGATAGAATAACTGACTACTTAGTCTAAAAACCCAACTTCTCATTGTGATATGTTTTTAGCGGAAGACACTTAACTCCTTGAATTTGGTTTAAGTTGTTTTAACACTTTGGTTTTAGCAACTTAGTTAAATATCAATTGGATGGCAAATTATCGTGAGATATTAAATAATATGCATAAGTAAATGCTAAAATGTAAATGACACAATAAATTTTATAGAGGTTTGAAGATGGGGTAATTCTTCTAATCTCTCTTCTCCAGCTCTGGAGGAATCCACTAAGTATTGATCGAGTACAAAGTGGTTGCTCGAGTCCGGATACAGAAGTTTTGATCACCTGGTGACTTGATCCTTTGGGACTCGGTCCGGTGCCTTATCACACGGTGGCTTCTCGTCAGGCTAGAACTTCTTCTAAAGCTAAGCTTCCTTGCCTATAGCTCGCTTGCTCCAGCTTCTTGGATTTGATCACGAAGCCCTCCAAGAACTTAAGGCTGGTTCGACCTTGAATCTTTCTGATCCTCTGTGGAATGTAGACCCATTTGATTCTTCAAATGTTTCCTCTTCAGAAGCTGATTGAAGTCGTCTTTCCTTCACAAGTAAGTGTTGGATTGATTTCCTTGAAGTTAAGGCGAGGATTAGGCTTGAATGACTTGAGAATTTTTAAGTTCTGATTTGAATAATGGCTTAAAAGCTTGTGTTCCGAGGTATGCAAGGTAACATTTTCTCAAATTGATTCCTCGACCTTTTAAAGTGTTCTTTTGAAAATCTGCCCATTGAAGAGATAGGCTAATTTTTAAAAAGACTTCAATGTCGTTAACTTGTCTTGTTGCAGTCTTGAAATTGACATTTCCTTGTATTGAATGAACGCCCTTTTGAGTTAGAAGCCGCGAGTGCGATCTTACCGTTGGTTTATTCCTTTTGCAGCAACTTACCGGTGAGCACTTTAAGAGAAAGCGTATGGAAGTATTACTTGTTTAAGTAACTTTCTTGACTTACGTACAGCGGATTCTTTCGGTTGTCTTGACTTATTTGCAGTTCCTTAACTTCCCGATGACTTGGTCGGCTCCCGATCATTGGATGACGCTCATCATCACTTGACTTGAAGGCTGGCTATCTTGGGTTGAGCATTGGCGACCTTTCCACTGTATTGCATCTCGGTGATACTTCTCGATCAGAGTTCTGTCTTCTCTTCCCTTGCCATTTTCAGTTGCCTCACGAGCGAGTCTTCATTCTAGTCTCCGAGTTGACTTAACTTGCATATTTGGCGTGGGCGAACATTCTCGGCTCGAACAGCCTTTTATCTATTCAATCAAATTACAAAAAAAATGAGGTGCCAACTTTCTAGTCTAGGTTTTACATGGCATTCATCAAAATCTAAAAATAAATTTCCCCAACGACACCAGTAAAAAAATATAGTGCCATTCAAAAAGATAAGCATAGATATGCCCAAGATAGCACTAAACAATGTGAAATTGTCATTGGGGCATTTTATCAAACACCTCATATGCATGAATTTGGGCAAAGATAGTTAATGCGATGGATAACTCAATTCAATCCCAAAAATCAACACCAAGCTAAGTTTAGCATGAGCAAAGCGGTCCCGATCCACAAATCAATAACAATTATATGAGCACTACTACAATCGATCACACAAAATCACAAAATGGGGAAAACCATGGGGTGGGGTTTGGAAGTTGCAAAACTTACCAAATAGTGAATGGATGAGATGAATATGGTGTGTGTGGTGTTATAATGCTCTTTGTGAAGATGGAGTGGGATATGTGGGGTTGCACAAATAAGAGGGGTGGGGTATGATGCAATTTACTACTCCCAAAAATGCGAAAAAAATTCAAAAAAAAAACCACAAAAACAACTACTAAAAAGTAAATTAAAACTAAGAAAGCAATAAAAGGGGCTTGGTTTGCCTCCCCGATAAGCGTAAGTTTATAGTCTTGACCGGACTATGTCGAGTTTATCCTCAAGTTGGGGCTCCAATTGGCATGTTATCCACATTGCCTTAGAAACTTCCCGACCTCAATGTCTTGACTATATTCTCAACCATCTTGCTTTACCATCATTTAATTCAAATTTTAGCCTGTTGGTTGGATGGATGGTGAATGAATGCAACTTTCTCGGATTTTACCCAAATGTTAGCTCTCGTTTCTACATCGATCAAAGCCCGGTGGCTAAAAGCAGTCGCCCAAAGATGATAGGTATTTTTCTTCTCCTCGTTCGCGTCCAATCAGCGCAAAATCGCGGGAAAAACAAATTTATTTATTCTTACCAATCGTCTTCAATGATTCTCCACGGATAGGCGATGGATCAATCGTGACAAAGTGATATTGGGCGGCTTCACCTCCCACGAGCCCCGAACCGTCACATCGAGGAAAAGATATCATTCACGCTGGACCCGAGATCACAAAGTGGTTTCTCAAAGAAACTCATCGAATAGTACTGGGAATAGTAAACTCACAGGTCCTTCATTTTAAAAGGTAGTTTACTACGGACTATTACACTACATTCTCATCAAATAGGCAGTCTCAAAATCTTCAACTCATTTCTTGGATTCAGCTGGTTTTAGCATAAATAGGTGAGTCTTTGGGGCCGGGCTGAATTTTCCTTCTTTTTCCATAATGCATTACAATGTTCTCTCGGATTAACCTCTGTATCACTTGGAACTTTCCTGCTTTCTGCAAATGAATTCACGGCTATAGCCCAGCCCGCTGTTTGTGTCTCGAGCCAGACCTAATGTGCGTCTCCATTTGTGCTCATCTTAGTATTCGGACCATCGTCTGCTTCATTCCTATTCATTCGATTCTGGTCTCCGATGAATGGCCGAGGCATCTCATAGCGACTACTTCTTTTCACCTCCAAGTGCATTGGAACTAGATGGGTTTGGATAACCGGAGGTGGATTCAATATGTTCTATTGTTCTTTATAAGAGAGATTCTCGTGATTCGCGAGAGTCCGGGCGGTAGTGAGTTGGTAATTGATTACCCTGTTATTAAAATCCGGTTATTCACATAATTGACTTGCTCGGCCTCGTGAGTGGCGGCTGCGTGAGCGGTGGCGGGTGGGAGTGTGGGCTTCTGTGGTGTGTTGCAGGTATTCATGATTGCCAATTGCTTTGTCCAGGCGAGATTTGGTCCAAAGTGACATTATATCCAACTTCGAGAACAAAGCGGTGGCTTGGTCTTGATCTCTCGGAGGGCCATTGATAGATGTTTGTGGCCATTTCTTCAAGTAGAAGTATGGCCTAGGTCGGTGTTTAGCCATCAATGTACCTCCGATGCATCTAGTATCGTCTTTCGTGTATGCTGTTGACTAGTTGTAGAAATCTGGACCTGCGATCTGCATATCCATGTTTTGTAGAAATCTTGAACCTGCAGCGATCTACATATCCATGCTTAGCATTATATGACTCAAAATCAATCTGTTGGGCCCAGGCTATCTCGCTCTTTTAGTTGGAGGGTCTTCTTTGGGAGGGAAGAATTTGCTAAGAATTTTTAGTCGAGATCATCGACTTGTAATACTCGAGGCGAATGCGTAACCTTGCCTGGCACTTATCCCCGAAGTGAAAGCGGGAAAAGCCTCAATCGAATGGTCATCCCGGTCCACCATTCATCTTGATGGTGTCGCAAACTTCAGAATGTGGCTAGATGTGTATTCGGATCATCAACTGGACTCCCTCAAGGCCGGTTCTGTTGAACCATGCTTATGAGGCACAGGTTTCAATTCAAAATTATTGCACTTATGGTGGCGCACAATTAAGGAGTAATTAGTTCTGCGGTCGGTAATCCCCATATTGCCGCTACGGTGCCTCGGTACGTGGTGGCACATTCACGACCGATTTAGTTATTCTCATTGTCCCGTCTTCGCCATTGCTCGATTATATGCTCGCATTTTGCTACTCTCGATTTAACAAAGTGTCCTTTCAAATCTCGGATCAAAGGAATCAAATTAGTATTTTAGAATCTCGCATAAACAAATAAATCAATGAGAAAAATGAAATTAAAATTCTAAACTAGTCTAGATTAGAATTAAGACTACATGGTAATAGTATTAGTTTAAAATAAGATAAAACAATCTGACAATGGCGCCAAAAACTTCATCGCGAAAATCTTACATAGCGTACGATGTCGAGTTTTAGTATAGGTTTTGAAAGTAGGGTTATCGTGTCCACATGGATTGTTATCAAATTTTATACTAAGTACTATAATTAAAATAGCTTAATTCTATACGGAAATCGAAAAGATGAGAATTTATTAAACTAGAGCGAAATCTAAAAATAAGCAAATAAATGATTGACAATTAATCGAACACGTAGAAGATGAATTACAGAGGGTTGATTTCACCTGAGTTATCACATGGTTTCAATCCAGTTTATTAATCACAAGTTATTAATCTATAAGCCAATATTCCTACCGTTTATCACTTTCTCTCTCGAGTGCCAAGTGATTCTAGGTTCAATTTTACGATTTTGATATCTCTATAAAATCATAAATTAAATACTAATGCGCTCGATGAATTTTCTATCACATCTTCAAAGATTCATAAACCTCTCGGTTCTATGAAACCCTAGGTTGTGCACTATTCTATGGCCGGGCGTTCAATTACCTCTCTCGGCGTCAAATCAAACACGCCAAACAATCTAAATTATTGATCGGATAATCTAGATGCAATCAAATCAAATAACACAAATAGATTAATAAACATGCGAATTTCATAAGCGGAAATCAAAGCGTGGTTCAAGCGTAAAGTTACATCAATCCCTAGAAAGATGGGTTTAGCTCACAATGGATGTACAAAAATTCGTAAAGAAGTAATTATACATCTCGAAAAATTGACAAAGAAAAGCAAAGAAAGAATTGAGAAGAAAGAGAAGGAAATATCTACGTTGTCCAGGGCGATAAGTGCCTCAATTGTCGTCCCCAACCACTTGTTTCATGTCTCTTGCCTTGCGTTGTGCTCAAAATAATGTCCCAGACCCCTAGTTTGTACGTCACTTCTCATATTCTGAGGCTCGAAACCATTAAAATCGCATCAAAGGTCGAATAAAATTACTCGGCGTACGTTCGGGTCCATTCGCGCGGACGCGCTCAGCTGCATCCTTCCTCGCGCGCAGCGGCATGTGGCTGCTGCCGTCATTTTTCTTCTTTGCTCACCGCGCGTTGCGATCTTTGCAAATGGCGGGCTGCGGCATGCCCATCGCCCTGCTTCTTTGTTTGCTTGGGCCTACTGCTTCTTTGATCGCGCTGCTTCTTTTGTCCGTTTGGCCGCGCGTTGCGGCACTCGTCCATCTTATTTGCGGCTATCTTTGGATGTTGTGCGTCGTTCACTGCATACCTGCCCGCGCGTTGCGGCCATACGTTGGCGGCTGCGCGCCTGTTTACTGAGCAGCTCGGTTCTTGCCGGCGCTGCGACCCTTGTGTATGGGGTTGCGGGCGCCCATCTCTGCTGTGCGTCTTTGTGCCATTTTCTACCCCAGCTACGCGTAAAGGTTTTAACGGCTTGCGGCTGGCGTGCTCCGTCGATAATTTTCCGTTTTTCGAAGCTTTTAAAATGTGATCTTCACCATCGAACATGTTTTCATCATTTTTAACCAATTTTACTATCAAGATCAATCCGATTCTCGAACAACAAGTAATGACACAAACTAGACTCAAGCGACACTAAAATGCCCGAAAACAACGCCAAAATCCGCAAATGTCTATAATACCGATACATTGGTATAAAACCAAAACTTAACGGTGGTCCGTCTAGTCTAATGCAAATAGTTTTGAACTAAAACATGTGTTGATCTAGGTAGTGTCACAAAACCAGTTCGGGGAGAGTCGTAAATGAGAATCCAAATTTATGCAGAGCAACCTTTAGAAATACGAGATACGATAAAGATGAGTAGTGCTTCTAAGGATATCATTCGATGTAGTCTTTTTGCATTCTCTCGATCTTTTAGAGAGGCTAAGGAATTATTATCTTCATTAACACCACCATTGATTTGGTTTGAACTAAGTGGAGATTTCTTACTAAATACTTTCCCAGTGAGACAGCTGCGATTAAAAAGTGAGATCGCTCGGTTTAGGCGGTTTAACAGGAGAGCCATTGTATGAGGCATATGACGGGTTTAAGGAGTTGTTAATAAAGTGCCCTCAACATGGATATCGACTACCAACGGTACAATATTTCTATAATGTTTTGAGTAGAAACACGAGAAGGATTACATATCTTTGCATCACGGGGTGCTCTGCTTTAGTGAAGTATCAGGAGAAAGCACTAGAATTACTTGAGGACATGGCAAATAATATTTACGGTGGCCATCTAAGAGATCGATGTCAAGCGTGGGCGGAGGTCGAGGATGAGGATAAGATTGCCATGCTCACGGAGAAGCGAGTGTCGTCTTAAATATGAAGCCCAATGCGATCCGGCCAAGTGACTTGAAAGAGCCCTTGATTATTGAGGAAGAAACAAATTTGTGGATAGGACTAAAATTAAACTCCCAAATCCGGATCTATCTCATTCGTGATAGGAGTAATTGGGCTATGAGGAGAACAAGCTCTTTGCCACACAAGATGAGCCGCGGTTGAGCGGATAGGCGAAATTTTCTAAGCAATGAGGTAAAGCGACATGGGTATTTGAGTGATAAGATTGGCGGTTGGAGGTCCATGTTTGATGGTTGATGCACACCAATTATGCACTTTTTTGTGAGTATCACCGAATACTTGCGGCACTTTGGTATAATCACCCGGCAACAACAACATATATGCGAGATGATTTCTAAGTATATGAAAGCGATGACATATCGGCAAGGCCACTATCCTCCGCCTCCTCACCACCATAGTGATTCACGTAAGTACTTATCACATTTCTCTTTCTTTTGATAACTTTCTTATGTGTTTGGGACGAAACATGATTTATGTTTGGGGTTGTCAAGAATGCGTGATTTTGTCTTTATTACATATTTACATTGCATTTAGGTTGCATGTAGAAGCATATAAAAATTGCATAAAACTCTTTTTCTTTAAAAATAAAAAAGTTAAACTTTTCAATTTTTTAGCATATTTATTGCTTTAGCACGGTTATTGCTTTTGTGTGAGTTAGATTTAGAACTATGAATTAGTATAGGAAGTCTTCGTATGATTTTATTATAAACAACGATTTCATGAAATGAAATACTTGATGAATATGTGATGAATTTTGAAAAGATGTATTTTGCTTGTTTAGTTGATTGAAAAGTTTTGTACTTGAGCATGTTGCGGAAAATATGCTTGTGAGCATTTGTGCCTATAACGACTTTTATCATATGCGATCCTTTTTGTTTTGTTGTGTGTCATTCATGTTGTTAGAACTCTAAAACTTGCAATGATATCTTTATTGAAACCACATGTGTGTGCAATTTTTGAAGATGATCTAAGGCCATCTTTTTGTTGAAGCTACCTAGCCTAAAAAGCTGCCTATAAACTCATGATTCTCTATTTAGTCAATTTGATCCTTGCTTTTTATTGTTACCCACATTTTAAGCTTTTAACTTGATATATCCTTATCCCAAAACATGAGCTTATAGAGATGTATGATTTCAAGGGAGATGCGGTGTAACTTTGAAAATGATATCGATAAAAGAGGAATGAGTGTGAATAGGTGAATAATAAAGCTCGGAAAAATTGAATGAAAAGAACAAGAAAAATTCGACAACTAAGAAAAAAAAATTCTTAAATATTCATGAGAAAATTGATAGCTTAAGGCAAAGAAAAAAAGGCAATGACCTAAGATTGGAAAAAAAAAGAAGAAGAAAAATGGTGGAATAAAAGTGTTAGTTGAAAGAAAAACAATAAGCGAATGCTTGTTGAGATGAAATGGATTGGTGGTTTGAAAGTCTGTGAACTTAGATTCTATTTGCTCAGAGTCAAGTCACTTAATCCATATTTTTCCTACCCTAACCAAGAAACTATGTTACAACCAAACAAGAAGTCTTTTTTATTTTTGAATTGTGCACAACTTGAGCGGTAGAGATGTTAGACAAATTGTATGCATAATGGTAGTTCTACTTCATTGAAATGATTTGAGAGTATACACTTCCCATTTACTTTGAGAATTGAGTGATACACTTTATCTTGTGAGCCGCAATGTCGAATACCCAGAAATTGATTATGCGAATTTGCAATGGATGGCTTTTGATGATGAGTTGCATATTTACTAAAGTGTTGATTTAATTGAGATTATGTGTTTGTAGTGTTCTTGTGTTGTTTCATCTGCCCGTTGCTTGCGGTTATTTTTCTTAGTTTGCTCGGGGAAGCAATGGTTTTAAGTTTGGGGGATTTGATGCTTGTAAAATATAAGTGCATTTAGGGGCTTATTTTGGTACATATTTGATACATTTACATGTATATTTAGTGTTTTAGTTGGTTTCTTTTGTTAGGGGTGAAACTGCGTATTCTTGTGATTTTGACGGGAAAGCGAGGGCTTTGTTTGCAAAGATATCAGCAGGACAACCCATATAAAAAAATACCGAATCGAAAAAGACGATTGAATACGTGAAAAAAGCGATGAGGAACATAAACATAGTCCACTCGTGTAATAGTACGATGCGTGTATTATGTACCGTGTTATTTTACACGTTCATGCGACTTGTTCGGGAAGAATTTCGAGAGGCGGAATACCACGACCCACCCGTGTATTAATACCGGTTATGTACTTTGCTTGAGAAAAGCAGAGAACAAAACACATACACGATCGTGTACTTTGTCCGTCGGTTGATTTTGTATCCAAATTTCATCCTGGACTCTACCGGGGATCTCTTAAAGCATGTATAAAATGAAGACCACGCCCTAAGGCGAAGACACACGATTTTATACCTCAATATACAAAATTTTACACACTTCTAGGGCAAAATACACGACCTGACGAAGAATGGCACAAGACCTTTCACATCTACAAAGGTGCAAGACTTCAAGACTTTGAAAAAGATCCATCGACAAGAAGGGTAATATCATCATAGTTTAGATCTTTTGTTATGTACTTAATTCAATGTCAAACTTTTTGATTTCAAGTTTGTCTATGAATTTATTTTTCGAATATGTTAGGCTAAACTTCTTGATCTGGGGCATGATCAAAATTGTGGATTCATGTTAATTCTAATTTGATTGTTTCATCTTAATTGGTTTCTTGTGTTACATTTTATTTATTGTTAGTTCAAAATTCGGAGATGAGATCTAACTACGGAAAAAATGAATTCATAACATAAATGGGGATTGAGTCGGAGACTATAATTGTTTGTGGGGTTTTACTTCAATTCTAAGAGCTTTTGGGAGTTAATATTGATTGTTGAGTAGGGATACCTGCAATTCTTATTAATCAACAGTTTATGTGCCACTCGGGAGAGAGAATAAACAAATTTAGGAATTGAACCCATAGATACAGTTGGTTTTGGTGAAACATTAATTGGAATTAATATTGATATAGCATGTTGATATTTTATTCCTATGATTGCTTTTTATTTGTTGAAATCTTGTGAAGCTCGGGTCTTTAATAATTTCTAGATATTTAATTTGATAGTCTTATGTTTAGTTTAGATAAACAACATCTCGATTTTTGATAGCTTGATGGCTGAGATGCGAGATTAATGTACTTTAAGTTTTTCGTATTCAATCACGAGGAATACGACCTTACTCGTTGTTATCTGCTAGCTACAAAGTACACTTGCGGTTTAATTACAAGATTTTGGCGATTAATTAGCCAAATCGGCTGATTATAAGATCAAAAGCGGCGTCTTCAACTGTGAGAGGCTTTATGTGAACTTAAATACTTAATCACGAATTGACATATCATTGTTCCCATCCTGAACCATCCACACAAAGTGCATAATCATCATACAAAGTTCATAAACATCATTCTTGATTAGCTAGGTTGAAGTGTTACATAATATATTAATCTCTAAATTATTTTATATAATTGTAATTTAAGGAGTATTTATTATCTAATTTAACTGGATAAAATCTGGATCACGTCATCCTACCTTCCTGGATTATATGCGGTTACGTTGCGTTCGGAAGCTCCTTATATTGAATGCAATCTGAATCTTTATTGTGCAATATAATTAAATCTATATATTTTATCCTATTAGTATTGAATAAATTAAATATGTAAAATGAGGAATATTACAATAAAATACTAATATTACAAAAAACGTTGATCATGCGGCACAGACTCCTCAATAGTCAATGTTGCCTATGTCGTTGTTTAGTGTCAACATCAAAATTAAGCAACGGGTTGGACCAAGTGCCGACTATTTATTTAAATGCTTCATATCTCTCAACCAAACATAAACGATTAATGGAAATTTGGCCGTAATCATACAAAAATTGATATAATCTTAACTGCATATATATTATATTTCATATTCTAACTTCTATTGGGTGTGTGATAAATTGTAGCCTGGCCTACATTAAATGAAAGATCCATTTAAGTTAATCTGATTCAAAAACGATCATTTAAAGCTAATATGAACTCGTTCTTTAATTTAATGAATTAGGTTGAATACATTTTTTCATTCAGTAAGATTTCAAGTTTAATTCGATTAGTTAAACAAGAGATAAAATATATGTGAAAAACTTAAGCTAATTGAACTAGATTAAGTATTTGACTCAATTAAAGTTTGTTCAATGTCTTCATTAATAAATAAGTCGAGTTTAACTACAAACTTTTTTATTTGAAACTTATAAAAACATAAACAAATTTAATATTTGTATATTAGACTTAATTTATTTGTCTAAACTCTTTGGTCTTACCTATATATATATATATATATATATATATGTCTTATATACAACTTTAAGCGGTAACATGTTTGACTCGAAATTGTGTGTTCTTAATCAATATATAATAGGATGCGATTGGATGGCCTTTTTTATTCTGTCCATTTTTATTTTTCAGTGAATAGTGGTGAAAAATTGATTTTAAAAAATTTCGAATCTTTTGGAAGTGTGATCGGATGTAGAATAAAAATGTGATGATTGTTTAAGTAAAATAGTGGTTGTCTCTGAATGATAATTTAGAAAATAAGAGAAGTGAATAATATATTTGTGATATATTTTGTAATGATGATAGTTGATAATGATAAATGATTTGATATGACTAATGATTAAAAAAAATGAGAATGAGCAAATAGTGTATATTGAAAATATTCAATTTTCAAGCAACGGCATGTTGGACCAAAAATATTTTGAAGGAAAATTTTGCCAAAAGAAAAAAAAAAGAAAAAGATGATAATTGGGTTTGGCCGGCCCTTTTTCCTGGCTTTGGTGTGAAATACTGAATAGTTATATATCCACCATATTATCAAACAACAGTCTATATATATCTTATAGTTTAAAGGCATGGGACAAATTTGACGTATCATTGTTCACATCCACACAGCGTGCATGATCATTCTTAATTTAGCTAGATTGAACTGTTACGTAAAGTATAAATCTCTAAATGTGTAATGAATTTAATTTAATTGTAATTTAAGTATTTAACATCTGGTTAACTGGGTAACTAGTGGATCACATAATCCACCTTATTCATTGATTTTGTGCTGTGTCCCCACCCCACGCGGCAAATTGCCCAATTCAAGCTATTTGGATTCATTAATTGAGGTTGTTTATTAGTAATCAAAATTCAGTTTTTCATGTGTTCTAAAATAAAATTCAGTGTTTAATTTCATAATTTTTTTGGGATAATTCATTTTTAGGCTTGGGGTAATTGAAGAAACCTAGAGAAGTTTCAAAATTACATAAATCCGTTGAGATTTGAGTTAAATCTTACATTTTGTCACGAAATGTTAGTTGGCCTAACAGAATTTGCCGATGTCATTAAATATTTTCCAATCGTATCCTTGAATTTTCAAAATATTATAAATAATCCCAATATTTTATCTGTTTATTTATAATATTTAGGGCTTGGTTACTTCATTTGATTAGGTTGGATAAATTAAAATATCAATCTAGTCACATACATGTTTACTTTTAATGATGAAAGCTTATGATAAAACCGCAAGTCCGCCATGATGCGGGATTATTGTTGGATAACTCATCCCATGTCATAGGTGGGACAAACAATCCGCTCTTTCAATTAAAATTTTTCGAACATATTTTTTTATTATGAGACCATTATCACTACAAGAAAACAAGGGAAATTCAACTCGAAAAATGCATTTGGAATTTGGCGATCTGTTAGAATTATCGATTCCAACGAAAATTAATTTCAACATAAAATGCATTATTGGTAAAATGGCCGTTGGAATGGCAAAATTCAATAGAAATTTCAATGGAAAAATATTCCAATTGTATTTCCAACGTTATTTATCCATTGGAATATCTGGCCAGTTGGAAAAAAATCTAACATTTTTTCAACACTAATTCCAACAAAGTTATACCATTGGAATATATATAACATTGGAAAAAACTCAAAGCGATTATTCCAATGGAGTTATACTATTGGAATTTTGTCGATGGTATATATCGATTGGAATATTCAATCGATTCATCTCATTATCTAATATATTTAACTTTCAGGTAGGGCACCCATCATTAATTTGTCCAAGTCAATTACATTTAACTATGTAGTTTCAATATGATTGACTCGAGGAAGAAGATATATTTTATTGATATGAATAATCTATCAAATCTTTTAACCCCTATTGAAATTTTCCAATGGTATTGGAATTTCCAATGGAATTATCGACATGTTGTACCATTAAATTTCCATTGGAATTTTAAAAACTCAACAAAATTCAGCGATTAATTCCAACATTTGGTTTACCGTTAGAATTTTTGTTGGAATTTTTCCAATGATATGTTTTAGCGATGGAATTTACATTTGGAATTTTTTAAATTTCAATAGTATTTCAATGGTTTATTATTCTTTGTTGTAATCAATGTTGGAATTTTTCAACGATTTGTTGTGGTGTTGGAATTTCCGTTGAAATTTTAAATTCCAACAGGAATTCTAACATTTTATACCAACGGTTTTGTCTACCATTGGAAATTTTATTGGAATTTTCCAATGGTATAATGTAGCATTTGAATTTTTGTTGGAATTTTAAAAATTCCAATAATTTTCTATTTCGTTGGAATTTGATTGTTTTCTTGTGTGTATTTTGTACATTATATTATAATTTAAATCAATATTAATTTATTAGAATTTTTGTTAAGTATAAATAAATTAGACATTATCAATCAAAGTACATGTTTGATAAAAACTAATTAATATATCATTCAAGTAATCATATAAAATACAAATTAAATTAGTAAGACAATTTAATCTTAATTCAAAATCTCATCGTATATTTAATCGTTCGTTCATTATCCCATCAAGCGAATTAAATGAGCCACTTAGACAAATTGATAGACGGATGTCATTGTAAAATGAAGATGAAAAGTTTGAGCTATTTGTAGTATTTAGAAAATATGAGGGATGTAACTCTAATATATATTTTATGAAGTCAACAAATTCCATCAATTCAACTAATTATGTGGGGTAAAAATATAAAATAGAATCAAACTTGAGGGCGAGGATTTTGTAGCTTTGAAACTTCTCTAATTTTATTTTGAAATTACCCCAAAAGTGGAGGTTTTTTCCCTAATTTTTTTATGAGTTGTAATTTTCTACATTTTATTTATACATCATAAAAGTACACTTATACGATGTTGGGGTGGATTTTCACCATACATGATATAACGTATCGTATTTTTGACCATCAAAGTGCATAAATATTCCTTAGATACACATTTATTACATATACATGAGTTGCATTTATGAAGCGAATACAAGATGAAATGCTAAAATAGAACAAAAGATATCCATTGATACCAACTATTTAGTAATTTTTGTTTTTTTAATAATGTTATTATGTCGAAAACAACTGGAAAAGCGGCATGATAATTTTGAGAACCAACGGTAGCTAATTTCATGATTATCTTGTCCATGTCATTTTTCTAGTGGTGTCAATTTGGGTTGGGTCGGGTTTAGTTCATGGGTCGAAATCGACCCTCTGGAGCCCACTGTTTAATTATTCATGTTTGAATCTTGAGCTGGACTCGACTGTTTATTTCACATGTAACACTGGACTGGACCTTTTTAACCCGTCTATTAAAACTATTTTTATATACATTTTATAAACTCAACTAAATATTTTTTTTTTTTATAATCACTATTGATGAGGTCCATTTAGGTGACCTCATGGGCGAAGGCGAAGAGTTACGCTAATGGGCGACACGAAGTCTTGTGAGCTGCCTAATGGGCCCGACTGAAGAGCTACAAGCTTAGCTAATGGAGTCGACTGAAGAGGCGATGAGCTCGCTAATGGGAAGCGGATGAGCTCTCTACTAATGGGCCGACTGAAGAGGTGAGTAGCTCTCTGATGGATAAATTTGTTGTGTGAGCTTTGAGGTTTGGTGTGAGAGGCTGCAATGATGGTCAACATTAGATGACCTTACATTGGTTATGGAGGACTTAAGGAGGAACTTGGTGGAAGATCTGAATCGCACACCCTTTAGGTGATACCGGGTGGAGTTACGCATGAAAATCTAGGCCTCCACCACCGCATGCTTTGTGGTGGACGGCGAGGAGCAAAGGATTAGGGACGGGCGGAGAGGAGCAAACACTTTCATTCTAGAGAGGGAGGTGTTGGTTTGGGCCACTATGTTCTTTGAGCAATTGGGTGGTTTCATCACATGTGGCCCCTCAGGTGGGAGAGAATGTGGCCGAGGATGTCGGAGGTCGAACAGAGAGGTTGGCGGAATGTCGCGTAGAGGATCTGTTGTAAAAATCTCACTTTAGCCCGATTAATCCCGCTTTAGCGCTAGGCCCCCTTGTCGCCTACGATTTTTTTCGATTAGGCACTTTAATCACTAACCCCTTTGAAGCTCACTTTAAGCGCTAAAAATCTGCCCTTTAGCGGCGCTGGCGCTTTTTACAACATTGACTCGTAGAGGAGGTGCATTCGTCTGGATGACGGGCATCGTCGATTGAAGATCCGAATTGTTCGGGAGCGAATGGATGACCTCCATCGCGAGGTGCGGGATATTTGTCGGAGGGTCAGGGAGGCGGGGGAGGGCTTGATTCGGGTGCGTCAAGGAACTCCTTTTTAGATGAAGTAATGGCGGATAAGTTCCGTCCACCCTCTTTGGGCTCTGAATTTTGAATACGATGGTACCACGGACCCGTGGGACCAACTTAAGCCGTTTTGAAAATCTTTGTCATTCTACACGGGTTCACGGACGGCGTGATGTGTAGAGTTTTCCCTACTACATTGATGAAATCGCCTCGGCGATGGTTCACCCGACTACCATTGGGCTCTATAAAAAACTTTGATGACTTGACTTGCGTTCCTCAATCGGTTTACGAGTTCTACAAATACCAAAACACCATGACATTGTTTATCATTAAGAGAGGAAGGAAGGGTCTTCGGAGTTATATCTGACGGTTCATGGCTGCAAAATTGGAGGTGTTGTAGGTCCCGAGGGTGTGAGTGTAAGGTTTAGAAGGGGTTGAATAAACCTTACCAACTTTTCGATTTAATCCTTTTAAAACGTTCATAGTTAATACTTCCGCATTGAGTCCTTGATGGACAACTAAGTTAGTTAATCGTGAGTTAGTCATTCATTGCAACTAGGTAGGGCATTGATAGAATAACTTTCAATTACGACTAAAGACTTAACTCATTGTGATATGTTTTCAACGGAAGACTTAACACCCTTGAATTTGGTTTAAGTTTGTTTTAATATTTGGTTTTAGCACTTTGTTGATTATCAATTGGATAGCAAATTTATCGGCAAATATCAAAATAATGTCCGAGAAATTAAAAGTCTTTGAAATGTAAATGACACATAAATTTTTATAGAGGTTGAAGATAGGGTAATTCTTCTGCTCCTCTTCTCCAACTCTGAAGGAATCCACTAAGTATTGATCAATATACAAAGTGGTTATCGGTCCAGGATGCAAGTCTTGATCACCACAGGTGACTTGATCCTTTGGGACTCGATCTGGAGATGCCTTGGTCACCAGTTGCCTTCTGTCGACTCGGCTTCTTCCGCAGGCGATTGCGCTTCTACTACAACCGGCTTGCTCAAGCTTCTTGGATTTGATCACGAAGCCCTCCAAAAACAGGCGGTTCAACCTTGAACCTTTCTACAATCCTCAGTGGAATGTAGACCCCTTGATTCTTCAAATGTTTCTTCTTCAGTGATTGAAGTCATCTTTCCTTCACATGTGAGTGTTGGATTGATTTCCTTCGTGTTGTAGGCTTGGGGATTGAATCTTGTATGGCTTGAGTAGGTTATAGTTTGAATAATAGCTTGAAAGTTCCAGTCACGAGGTTCACCTTTTCTCAAATAGATTCTAAGCCTTTTATAGTGTTCTTTTGAAAATTTGCCGATTGAAGAGATAGGTTAATTTTCAAAAGACAACAATGTGGTAGATAAACTTGTCTTCTTTCTGAGTTCTTGGAATTGACATTTCCTCGTATGAATAATTCTTCAACTTTTCGAGTTAAACCACGGTGCGAGCTTCCCATTGGTTCATTCCTTTTGCAGCAGGGGTGAGCACTTTAAGAAAGCGATATGGAAGTATTACTTGTTTAAGTAATTCTCTTGACTTACGTACAGCGGATCTCTTTGATTATCTCGACTTGACTACATTTCCTTGACTTTCCCGGTCACTTGATCGACTTTCAATAATTGGATGACTCAAATCTGTCACTTCAACTTGAACTTGGCTATCTTGAGTTGACTTGGTGACAACTTCACTGTTGCATCTCGATTGTACCTTGATCGAGTTCATGTCTTCTCTTCTTTGCCACACTCATTTGCCTCTGCTGGAGTCTTCCTTTTAGTCTCCGTTCACTTCTTGCATGTTCGGGCATAGGCGACTTAATTATTTCGACCCTATCTATTCTGATACAATTTACAACAAAAATGGGGTGCCAACTTTCTATTCTAGGTTTTACATGGCATTCATCAAAATCTAAAAATTAATTTCCCAACAATTTCCCCTTTTTGATGATGCCAAAACTTAAAACATTCATACTGATAATTAAACGACAAAGATCGTCTGAATGATGTAGAATCCACGGAATGTATCGTAGAATCAATCTTTTATTGATCATAACATTCTTGTTCTTTCTGAGTGTATCGAGTGTATCGAAGCTTAAACATAGCTTAAGGTAACCATGCTATTCTATATCTACGCGATATAGAAATTATACAATTTTATTCGATGTACGAGAGGACTTACATAAAGATGTATTTACATAGTAAAATACATGAAGGGTGGGCAACAACACTTCATCTCCTTGATTTCCTTCTTTCCTCATCACTCTGTCTTCTTGATCTATTTCTCTTCTTCTCTTCTTGATTTGCTTTCTTTTTCTTATATGCTTTTACAGCGGCTTCATCTCTTCTTTTTCTTTCTTGCCTTTCTTCCCACAGTGAGTTTGTCTTCTATTTTCTTCTTGATTCTCTTCACATACTCCGCATTGTTCTTGGCCACTTGCGATTTGGCTACTTCGTCGAATCCGGCCAAATAGATCCCTCCTTTCTTGCACTGGATCTATATATTCAATGTTTTTGGCGGTATAGGTGCGAAACCTCTTCTCTCCTCCTCTTCTTATACTGCCTGCAGGCGTGTATTATCTTGGGGCCTTCTTTTTCCCGGTGAGTGACCCGGCGGAGTGACTACCGATGGTCTGCTGTCGCTTCTTCACATAACTTGAGGCCTTTTTCCCAATCAAATCCCGAGGCTTGAGCCATGGACATATTTGCGAAGTAACCTTCGGATGCGGCGTCTTGAATTCATCAAGATCTTGGCTCGGTTCAGCGTCTAAAATGGATAGGTGTCTCTGTCTGTTTGGAATGCCTCCATGTTTGTTTGATATATCCATAACTCGGGCATCCATCTTTCCTTCCACCTCCTTAATCCCTCTTCTATTTTTTTGCTTTTCGGCCATAGATGCTGCGGTGTTGGAGTGGCGAGTCCGTTGGGAGTTTCTTTGATGATATCCGGTATGACAAGACCTTGTTGGGGTTTTAGCAATCATCGGGGTCATATCTTTGAACCTTCCCCCTCAAGCTGATTTTCCCTTCTTCTCTCTTCTCGTTCTTGATTTGTCTTCTCCTTCACGGTGCGTCCTTATTACCGCTTGAGAACCTTTCAACGTCTTTAGGTATTCCTCTTTCAACGTCTACAGGTATTCCTCTTCCCCCTTTTTGGCATCATCAAGGAGAGAGGAACCCTGAAAACAAGCTAGCAATGATGAAGTCTAAGCGGTGATAGTGAGTTATGCTTGAATATCTTTGTGGGTATCTTTTGCCTCGAATTGACGAGTGGCGTTGGATTCGATTGCCACCGGCTTCATTTCGGCCATGAGGAGGCTGAATTTCTTCTCCATGTTCTCCTCTACTGCGAAAGCTCTTTCTTGTGAAATTCACGCGTGATTGCATCTACTGTTTGTGAGATTCATGCATTCGATCGATGTTTTCTTGCATTCTTATCTTTATATCGGCATTCTCGACCCACGGACTAGCAATTTATTGAACAAAGTTAAAGTATCGAACTTGTTCTACACGCGTGTCTGTTGTTTTTGCCACCATTCCCAGGATCTAACAATTATTCCTTGCGGATCGGCGGTAAGATTTGCATCTCGGTTATCGATCTCATGTATACAGTGAGGCACGGTGCCTCTCCATCTTCTCTATCTCTGCCAAATATGGCCTTGAAAACTTCTCGAACCTCATTGTCATACGTCTGTACCGGTGGCGGCAAAAGTCAAAGTCAAAATCTGCTTTGGGACGATGGTGTCTGTTGGAATAACGGGATCGGAGTTTATGGAAAGCGTTCTTGGTCTCTAGATGATTCTTGAGAAGGTCGGGGTAGCTCCAGAGAAAAGGAGCGATTCTTGAGCGGATCATCACGGACAAGCGGGAATATGTTCAATGGTAACTTCGTGCCTATGATGTGACGGTTCGTCGGTCTGCTGCGCGACTTAGGAGCTGCGCGCTTGATTGTGTAATGTGTATTGTGTAGTGCGGTGGGGTTTTGACCCGTGGTGAGCTCAAAATTGTCTCAGCAACCGTCGGTCTCGGTGGTTTTTACATGTGAGTTAGTAGTCTCGGCCGTATCGATGGCGTCATTGGGCGATAATGAGATTCGCATGGGTGGCTCATCATCAAAATTAAAGGTTTGGCGAGTAGCCTTAAGGTCGGTCTTACTCGTGCTTGGAGAACATCCTCGGTGAGTCTTTTGGATCGGCAATAGGGGATGACTTCGGCAAACCGTCTTCACCTTGAGATCTAGAAAGGTTACATTAGGATTGTCTTGGGAATCGTGAAGAGCACTTATCTCCTTTTCGGATGGATCAATGATAGGAGGAGGGATGTTACGGGCTTAAAATCTCTTTACCAGGGAAGTCTCAACCTCCGGGTGGCCTTCATTACCTCTGCGATCTCAACTACGGTGAGGCTTTGGGCGATCCCTTCGACGGTGTCGGTGTCTTGGGGTCTTCGAGGTGGCATCCTTTGGAGTCTCAACTCCATGGATTGCACTTTCATTGCCAGTGTTAACTCCCGGGGCGATTCATTCAATGTGCCTCATTGCATCGGCGGCGTCATTGGCTGGAAGCGATTGGCACTTCAGCTGAGCGATGTCTTAAGCTATGCGAGACTCGTCGGTGACAACTTGCTGTGTATCCATTTGTTGTTCCTTCTCCACTTCGCCTCCAAGATTCGTTGTGGAGTCAGTGCAACATCCTCAGGCCTTGTTGCGGTGGAGGGAGTTTCCCCCTCTCGGGGCACACCAGGTGAGTGACTTGGAATAGGGTCACTCATCTCTAGACTCCGGTTGTTCCTTTGAGTATTCAGCCGTTGGGGCGGTGGTAAGATACCTTCATTAGGGGTTGGCTCGATTGGGGTGCATTCGCCTTATTTTTAGCTTCACCGCAAGTGTACGGTGTAGTTTATAGAATAGGGTAAGCAAGGTCGTATCCACGGAGACTAATAAATTTATGCGCTAAGTATTGAACTAAGATAACTTTACTTTTATTTAGGCGCTCGTAATTTAGTGATTGTTATTGTAAGATTAAAACAAAATGGACTACTAAAACCTGAAAATTAAGAGAATACAATTGATAGAATTATCAAGGATATGAAATGGATTTCGAGTTAAAGTTTCGATTAATAATCCTCTTGTTGTGCGATTTAATCCAAGCCAAGTTATTAACGCTATTCTATAAGGCGATCACAATGATATTTTATCCTCCCTCTCGAGATGCATATAAAATGTAGATTGAAATACTTATCTTTAGCATCTCTACTCGACATGAAGTACTCACTCCCAAAGTTCAAAAGATCAAATGTCATCACAAATATTTACAAACCTCTCGATTCATGCAAATATTCATGTCAAGTACTCAGATCTAATATTGAAACTCATCTCTCGAATTATGAATCAATATATCAAACAAGTTAAATCATTGATCAAGTGATAAAACAAGAATAAGCTCAAAGTACTCAAATAGGCTTCAAGATAATAACTTTAACTAAAATCAAAACATCAACAAGAGTTCATTAATCTCTCCCAAAACCGGAAATCTAAAGAGTTTAGCTACACATGATCTCTAAAAACAATCCAAATACAAATTGTTCATTGCCATGACAACTAGAAAATGAAAGATGAAAAATACTAGAAAGCAAGAAAACTTAGGAAAGTCGACAATCTCTCGATATATCTCCGTTCCTTAAGTTCCGTCTGCAACCGATTATCCATTGATGTCTTAACTTTCAAGAATATACTCTTGTCTTGTGTTGTAGATCCCAAAAAATGCTAGAATGTCCTTGTGTGCGCCCCCAAAAAAACCTTTTAATACCCACCTTCAAGTTTAGGGCAACATCTTTGCCAGTTGTGGGATTCGCCACTGAGGCACGGGTGCGTCGCCCCCTGCCGCAGGCTACCCTACCAAACACACGGTCGTGTGCCCCTTGCACGAGGCTACATGCATGATGCCGTATGAACATGCAAATCCTAATGGCACGGGTGGTGTGTAAAGGCACGGGTTACCCGTGTGCCATGCGTAAACTCGGTATCATCTCTTCGGGGCACATGGGTGGTGCCATATACGCCCACCCGTGTGCTCTCTATATTCTTCTTAAATACCCATCTTTCACTCCTTCACGCCTCACTTCCCGTATATTCACTTCGTTTTCAATGTTTCTACTTTGCAGGTTCTCATTTGTACTCAATTTGCTTCAAATTTCATGAAAATTCCATAAAACAAGCAAAGTGTAATATCTTTTCCAAAAAAGTGAATGCGTAACATTTTACAGTATCTGCATGTTTGCCCATCAATTTACTCATAAATATGCTCCAAAATACATGCAAAACTCACACCTATCAAAATCCCCAAACTTAAACCGTTGACCGTCTCGATCAACAATTTTGAAAAACACGATCCGGCCACGAGGAGATAGGAACAAAAACACACACAAAGGACCCAAAGAAAATCCATATTGTTAGTCATGAATGTTGAGCAATAGACCAATCAAGCCTCAAATATCTAATCAAAGAGCACGCCTCAAGTAGAACAAAGTGAAATGCTCTGAATTACAACTCTCAAAGTTATGTGTATACTCTTATCTCACGAGAATATAGGACGTGTTTGCACTCAAATCAATTCACTATTGCAAAATTACCATAGGCTTGCAATTCGTCTCATATCTACGCCACCGAGTGTATGCAATTCGTGAATCAAAAGGACTTTCTCATTTGGTTGTAGTGAAGGCTCTTTGGTTGGGGTAGGAAAATATAGATAGAGTGACTCAAACTCGGCGTATAGGCCAGGTGAGCATATAAACCATCTACATTAAAGCAATATGCTACCCCGAATCATCTCTTATTTTCACCAACTCTTCTTATCTCCATCCCTTTCTTTTATAAAACATCGTCACCTCTCATTACAATACTTAACCTCAAGTTCATTCAAAAAACTCATTCATCAAGAAATTTTTTTCTTTTTTTTTTTTTTTTTTTTTTGAGTTTTCAACATTCTTTTCTTCTACTTTTCTACCCCTTTTGTCCCCATCAACCAATTTATCCAACTTTTCAAATTACAACCCATTCAATCTCATTCAATCCCTTTACTCAATCTTTATACGCTCAAGTGTCACGGTAACAAATATATCCGATTAAGGATTGAATCATTGCTAATCAAGAAATTAGGCAATAGGCTCAAATTGGCTCACTAGGGATTTCATATCATTATTAGGTAAGCAAAAGGCTTGAAGGGCTAACAAAAATAGCCTTTTATCACATTCACAATTTGCATACAACATGTGGCTTTGTGAGAGATACCGAGCAAGTTCTAGAATTCGACAACACGAATGATACCCTCAATCACAACAAGGCGCAAAAGATATACTGTGATAAAGGCTCAAAGCTCACGAGGCTTGTCAAAATGTAATTCAAAGCATCAATCCAGTTTTCATATTAACATGCTCAAAATCATCTATTAGGGTTCAATCAACTATTACTCCTCATCGATTCTAACAATACAAATTTTTCAAAATCACCACCTGACAACAAGTTGCAACAAGCCGAGATCAACTCACTCTCTAACTACTAAGAAAGCAATAAATGTGCTAAAAGCTATAAACGTGCTCTAATGCGATACAACCTAGAATGCTTTATATGCAGCTATATGAAACACACAATGCAAAAAAAAATTGTTTTTTTTTTTCATATCCACACTTTTCAAATATAAAATACTATCTCCCCCCAAACTTGAATGAAATTATATTGTTCAAAGGAAAAATAGAATTTCAAAAAAACGAAAAGTGGGGATATACGAATCAGCTGCGGAGGAGGTGGCGGAAAGTGGCCTTGTGAAATATGCCACATTTGTAATTGTTGGAGCACTTGCCCGTCTCCTCGGGCGCCGGTCATAGTTCTCGCGAAAGCGAAAAATCAATACTATCTTTGCCTCATATGCTCCCCTTGTTGCCTTATCTCGTCTTCTTGACGACGCAAGTCCTCCCAGAAGGCCAATATCATATCACGAATATCATTACCCGCTGGGATCACCGCCATGTGATGTCTTGGGCGATCCTGCTATGTGAGCATCGGTGTAAGCATCGCCATGTGGTGACTCGAGGATGTTATATCGAGTTGAGGATAGGATGTTCTACCCCCATGTCTCTTCTTCTTAGCTCATCTTCTTCGCAACTAAATCTTCCTCATCAGGAAACCTTGAACTCGGCGCCTTTTTCTCGCGTCAATCGCCTCTGTAATTCGGTTATGTGCGTCGGAGTTCATTAGGAAGTTGGTGGTGTCCTTGATGTATCAAGCTGTGGTGTATGTCGGGTTAGGCGGGAATGCAACACCTTTCTTTTGTAGAAGTACCAATGTGTTGTCTTCATTTGCTATGAACTTCATGTGGTGCAACAATGCCAAATTAACCCGAGTCTTTGCCGGAATAGGCTCCAAGCCTCGGAAATCGACATTGAAATGTCGGCGATAGGAGTAATGAGGCCCCCTATAGAAATCGTGCCCCTTTCCCCTAACCAATTGTTCAACTTGCTCTCTGCAAAGTAGGCGGCGGTGTTGTAGTGTGTATTTGTGAGCATACACCACAAGAGATATAACTCCCTCGTTGTCATTCCCCCGATATTTTCCTGGCAAAGCGAGGAGCCGATCACCGTTGTATGTATCACGAAAACCGGGTTCGAATCCATGAAGCTTTAGCGATTCGGGCGTACAACATAGGCCTGTTTGTGGTGTTTGGACCAACATTCTCCAAAAATCATATTGATCATAATGATCCGTTGGCGAAAGCTTGAGCATTCGTAGGCACTTGAATATGGTGTTCAATTGGGCGATAGATAAACGCGTGGTTCATTCCCCATTGAAAGTGTATCTCAAAAGGCTCGCAAGCTCCTCCGTTTTGAGTACTTCCCGCGATCTCAAGAATTCCAATGTAAACCGTTTGAGCGTTGGCCCTTTGTCGGCTCGTAAAATTGGTCCACCACCGCTTGCGAAAAAGGCGCCAAACGTCCTCATGTATCCCTAAGGTGTTAGTGCAATCATCATCGGCGTAGCGGGATGGGCGACTTGGCAACCAACAGCGATTCCATCGCTCTGTTCGTTCGATCGTCAATACCACACCATAAGTTTGGACTATTCGGGTCAACTTCTTGCGGCTCCTCGTTTCTTCGGCGGTGCTACACGCTGCGTCTCGATCCACCTTTGGGATTCCTTCTTTCGCCATGAATGATTTGTACACGAAATACATTCGATTAGCATCCCCAAAGCATTATTATCAACAACGAAGTAGGGAGTGAAGCGAAATTATTAGGTGATGTACATACACTTCCCTACATCCCTTTGATCAATCAAGCAACCCAACCAAGTAAAATTATGGCCATTCTAATAAATTCTTAATCAAAAGCTCAAGCTTGACATTGGCCATGCCCCAATCATTCATATGACATTTAAATACACTCGAATATATAAGCCCATCAAGTGTTTGATAAATTCTTTTGCAAAGAATATTTCAAACAATTCATAGCAAAACTATCAAAGTAAACACCTATCATGATCCTCAATACATAATTGACAAGAAATTCACAAGGAGAAATGGTGTTAACTACAGGAATTCTCGAAATGAGACTTGAAGTAGACAATTGGAACCACTAGGTGTTCTTGCTCAAAATTCTTCAAGCAAACTTGAATTGATGCAATTTGGAGTTCGATTGTTATAGGGGAGGGATTAAATGGACAAATTTGAGTGATATTTGGAAGGATTTTTGCACAAATTGGAGAAAATAAGAAAAGGGCGTGGTTGGGTGTTTGAAAAAGATTGTGAAGCGATCTTGGCTTTCTGTTTTATCGATTTCCGTATAAGCGCGCGGGTGGTGTTCCCGCACGGGTTACCGTGCGCCACCCCGTAGCAACATTTCTTCCTTGGCGGAAACACGGGTCGTGCGCCCGGGCGCCGCGGATTACCGTGTGTCATGCCGTGTCCACTTCAAATTACCCCGGTGACACGGGTAGTCTCCATGGCACGGGTTACAGTGTATACTTGTACATCAAAAATTATATATATATATATATATATATATATATATTTCTTTTTTCTTTTTTTTTTTTAAATAAAAACACACAATTCACACACAAAACACACATACCAAATCATAAAAATCACACAAAAGTGAAACAAAACACACAAAAAAATGAAATTCACCGCACGAAAAACCGTTGGGTTGCCTCCCAACAAAGCGTTATATTTAACGTCTTTAGCTTGGCCTTTGTTTTTTTTTTTTTCAATTACGGGTCGCGCAAGGTGGTGGATGTCACCTCCTCTTGATTTCCTTGGTGAAAGTAGTGCTTAATTCGTTGGTCGTTTACCATGAAAGTCTCACCTTCTTTTGTCAACAATTCTCAATCCGGGAGGATTCAATACCTTCTTTATCACGAATGGCCCCGACCACTTAGACTTGAGTTATCAGGGAAATATTTAAGGCGCGGGTGTATAGGAGCACCGGTTCTCCCGGTAAAAACTCTCTTTTCTCGATCATCTTATCATGCCACCTCTTGGTTCTTTCTTTATAAATTAGGGAGTTTTAAGTAGCTTCTTTCGAAATTCTTCCATCGATTCAAATGGAGCAACCTTTCTTCGCCGGCTTTTTGGAAATCCATATTTAACCTTTTTACACTTGAGAATGCTTTGTGTTCCAACTCCAGCGGCAAGTGGCGACTTTCAGAAAACAAGTTGATAGGGGATGTGCCCAGCGATGTCTTGTATCTTTGTCAGGTAAGCCCACAAAGCGTCATCAATTTTAACCCAATTTTTTGGTTGATGTTCATCGTCTTTTCAAGGATTTGTTTGATCTCCCTGTTAGCCACTTCCGCTTGTCCATTGGCTTGTGGATGATATGCCAATGCAACCTTATGTTTCACCCCGTATTTTGCCAACAAGTTGCTCATCAATTTATTTACAAAATACGACCCTCCATCACTAATTAAAGCTCTTGGAGTCTGAATCTAGTAAAGATGTTTTCTTAAGGAATCGCATTACAACTTGAGCATCATTTGTTGCGGAGGAATCGCCTCTACCCACGGGATACATATTCCACACAAGTAGAATGTATTGATAACCCGAAGATGATGGAAATGGGCCCATAAAATCAATCCCCCACACATCGAATAACTCCCGATTACATTTGTCATTGGCATCTCGTGTCTCCTTGAAATATTTCCCATTATTTGGCTTTGTCACATTGTTGTACAAACAAATAACGATCATTAAATAAAGTGGGCCAATATAGCCAACTTTGCAATACCTTATTTGCGGTGCGAGTTGGGCCAAAATGTCGCGGACGGAGTGACATTGTTGTAGGACTCCTCCCATTCTTCTTGAAGTGCGCATCTTCTTATGATTTTGTCGCGCACCTCTTAAAGAGTAGGGGTCATCCCACATGTACAACTTTACATCATGTAGAAATTTCTTCTTTTGATACGGTGATAGATCAGGAGGTAGAACTCCTGCTGACCAAGTAGTTGACAAGGTCCGCATACCCACGGAAACTTTGCCTCGAAGCATGAGTAATCGTTCATTAGGAAACTCCTCTTTTATTAACCCGTCTTCCTTGTGTTCCCTCTTGATTTTCCAATCGAGACAAATGGTGCTAAAGCGTTTTCGCACCCTTTCCGATCCTTGATTGCCACATCGAACTCTTGCAATAATAAGATCCATCGAATCAACCTTGGTTTTGCATCCTTCTTCTCAAAGAGGTATTTGATAGCCGCATGGTCGGTATACTGTCGTTTTTGTCGATCAAGTAAGATCGGAATTTATCGAATCGAAAAAATCGCCAACATCTCTTTCTCGGTTGTGGTATAATTACATTTGAGCAACGTCGACGTTCGACTTGCATAGTAGATGGATCTGAACAATTTTTCCCTCTTTTGACCGAGAATAGCCCCTACCTCAAAATCGCTTGCATCACCACGTTAGCTCAAATGGTTGGCTCCAATGCGGGCGACAAGTATAGGTGCGGTCACCAATGCCTTCTTCAGCGTTTGACGCTGCAAACATTCATTGGAAAAATTGAAAGCGACATCTTTTTCTAACAATTGGCTCGAGCTTAGAAATTTTAGAAAAGTCACGAATAAACCTTACGTAAAATCGGCATGACCCGAGAAACTCGAATGGCTTTCGTTTGTAGGAGGTGGTAATTTCTCAATTGCTACAATCTTTGCCCGATCAACTTCCAAACCTGGTGAAGGGCTCGATGACCAAGCACAATACCATCGTGTACCATAAAATGGCACTTCTAGATTGAGTACAAGGTTAGTCTCTTCACATCATTGTAAGACTAAGGAAAGATTGTGAAGACAATTCTCAAAAGAATTACCAAACACGAAAAATCATCCATAAATACCTCCATAACTTTTCAATTAAATCATGAAATATAGCCATCATACAGCGTTGGAAAGTGGCGGTGCATTACATAACCCAAATGGCATGCGGCGAAATGCAAATGTGCCATAAGGACACGTAAATGTCATTTTTTCACGATCTTAGGTGCAATCATGATTTGATTGTACCCGAATAACCATCTAAAAAGCAATAGTAATCGTAACCTGCCAAGCGATCGACATCATATCGATAAAGGGGAGAGGAAAATGATCTTTCAGTGGCGTCATTAAGTTTTCTATAATCAATACATATTAAGCCACCCGGTAACAATTCTAGTAGCAATTTGTTCCTCATTCTCATTAGTCTGCTTATTACCCCCCCTTTTTTCGGTACCACTTGCCGGGACTCACCAATGAACTATCGGATATGGCATAAATGATCCGCATCTAACCATTTCAACACTTCTTTCTAACTACATCTTGCATGATAGGGTTTAATCTTTTTGGTTTTGCATGGTTTATAAACATGTTCCATCCAAATTTTATGGATTACAATGGATGGGCTTATGCCTTTCAAATCGTTATGGACCATCCAGTGCCGACTTATGTTTTTCGTAAAACCGCAACAATTTATCAAGTTGAGTGGGAGTTAGAAAGGATGAAGCGATTCTGGGGTTTGCATTATTAGTCACTAGAAATGCATATTTGAGATGTTCGGGTAAATGCTTGAGTTAAATCGATGTCTTTGTTTGAGGGAAGCGCCGCGGGCTGCACGTGCTCGAGCACGCGGTCGTGCATGGCCCCATATCTTCAAGTTTTCCTTCGGCATCACGCACGGGTTGCCCGTGCGCTTGCTGAGTCGTGGGTGCGTGCTGTAGTTTTGCTCCTCATTTTCGACTTTGCATTCTCGCCTCTTGCGCTCTTGGGTAGTTCTGCATATGATCTAAGGCACAAACATGAGTCGTACAAATCTTGGTTATCAAAATCAAGCCAAATACTCGACATCGAGCATGAGTGTGTTAGCCCCGAATTCCAAATCATCTGTAGACAATGCATGATCAACATAATCCTCAATGCATGAACTAACTAATATCCAAAAATTACAATTTTCCACGGAATCATGAAATTTCATTGCCTTATATATAGAAAATAAAACATGCTCATCATTAACACGTAATGTGAGCTCTCATTTTGCACATCTATTAAAGGCTTTACCGTGGCTAGGAAAGGGCGTCAAGTATCGTGGAACATCTCGATCTTCTTCCATATCGAACCAAGAAATCACGGGAATATAAATTTATCAACTTTTACCAATCGTCTTCAATAATTCCCCTTGGATACGTAAGTGATCGATCCGCAAGTTGCAATATCACCGTAGTTCTTTGGCTTCACGTCGCCTAATCCAAGCTTCACGAAAATGGACAAAGGCATCAAATTAATACTTGCCCCCAATCACATAACTTTATTAAATAAATTACCACCAATAGCACAAAGGATAGTGAAACTCCCCGGATCTTTCGATTTTTGTGGTAGCTTTCTTTGGATAATTGCACTACATTCTTAAAATCAAATTCACCGTTTCAAAGCTTGTCATCCTCCGCTTTTTCGACATAACATCCTTAGAAATTTCGCATAGTTTGGCATACTGTTCTAGTGTCTGCAAAAAGAAATGTTAATGTGCAATTTCTTAAATATATCAAGGAATTTGGCAAATTGATCATCAAGCTTTTTCTTTTGAAATCTTTGAGGAAAGGGAAGAGATATAGGCAACTTAGATATATTCGAGTTAGATGATGATTTTAGCTTCTCGGCCCTTGTTTGTTCCGCCTCTTTGTTCTCTTCTTTCCTATTTTCTTCAATATCATCCTTCATCACGGATTCTCCGCTTCGGCCTCGATGCTTCATCACGAAAGTTTGATTCCCAGTTTTCTTTAGGCCCCTCATATTAAGTACCACTTAAATGAATCGCCTTGCATTGTTCATTAGGATTCATTTCCGTATTGCAAATTGACCCTTGTGATGTTGACCACCCACAATTGTAGCCAATTGACCCATTTGAGTCTCAGTTCTTTATCGAGCTTGTCACTTGTTGTTCTATCTTATCCATCAGAGTCTTGCTTAGCGGCGCTCCTCGTATCATTCATGAATGCATTAGATTGATTTATGAAGGAGGTGAGTGCATCTTCCAACGACGATTTGCCTTCCCCATTTCGCCTCCACTTGAAGCATTAAATCCGGCGGAGGTTGTAAAACATTCTTTGTATTTGCGTAGGAAAAATTTTCATGATTTTTCAACCCTGGATGGTAGTGCGTTGGGTTTGAATTATTAGGAAATTGTTGAAATTCCGGTTATTCACATAATTTACCTCTTCCATCGGATATAGAAAAGCTTCACTACCCGTGTTCATGCACAACTTGGCCCCCGTCAATACACTCAATTGAGTTGTCAAAGCCGCTACTTGTGCTTGTCGATTGCTTTAATTGGAGTGCGAATACGAGATTTCGGCTACTCGTTGTACATTAGATCTTTCGGATGGCCATTGTGTAGCTGTTCATAGCCATTTCTTCAAGAAGGTTCAAGGCATCTTGTGGAAACCTTGCCAACAATGCTCCTCCCACATTGCGGCATCCACAAAGGCCCTCGTTTGTCCCATTAAACCATTGTAGAAGAAACATAAGCTGTTGATCCTCACGGAAACCCATGTTGTGGACATCTACGTAACAAATCCGAAACCTTTCCCAAGCCTCGTACAAAGGCTCACGAGTGAGCTATCGGAATTGAGTAATCTCGCTTTTGAGCTGCAAAGTTTTGCTCGGTGGAAAGAATTTAAACAAGAACTTTTGGCTCGATTCGTCCCATGTGTGCTTTCCTTGCCTTGCGTCAAAGTACCCACCAATTTCTCGCCTTATCCCGTAAAGAGAATGGGAGCAGTAGCAATCTTATGGCGTCATCAGAGACTCGCGTTCATTTTGATCGTATTGCATATTTGGATAAAATGTGCAAGGTGAGGAAGTTAGGATCTTGATTCGCGAACCCCCCCAAAGCGATTTTGTTGCACCATATTGATCGGTCTTTCGGTTTGAGCTCGAAGTTGTTGGCATTGATAGGAATATGGGCAATACCACAAGTAATTCACGATTCATTTGTGGTGAAAGTAATCACGAATGGCTTCTTTGTTGAAGCAGGTATCGGTAACTCGTTTCCACCATTGTTTCCCGGTATTGTTAACTCATTCAAATCCCCGTTATCGAATGTGTTGTCTTTGGCCCGTCTAGTGGTAGCAACGATTCTTCTCGCGAAACCCTCGACTTAGGTATAAGCGGTATCAAGCCCCCTTGCCTCGGCGCGTGTTCATGCACTACTGGACCGAACTAAAAGAAACAAGTCAAATAATGAAGAATTAAAGTGAATCCAAAATGTAAAAATAAAATTGTCTAAATTAAAAATAATTCTATTTATCACAATATTAGCACGAGAAATTGTATTAGTCCCCGACAGCGGCCAAAAACTTGTTCACCTTATTTTTAGCTTCCTTTGCAAAGTGTCTGGTTGTAGTTTATAAAATAGGGTAAGCAAGGTCGTATCCACGAGGAGACTAATAAATTTATGCTCTAAATATTGAACTAAGATAACTTTATTTTTATTTAGGCTAAATAATTTAGTGATTGTTATTGTAAGATTAAAACAAAATGGACTACTAAAACACAAAATGAAGAGAATACAATTGATAGAATTATCAAGGATATGAAATGGATTTCAGAGTTAAAGTTTCGATTAATAATCCTCTTGTTGTACGATTTAATCCAAGCCAAGTTATTATCGCTATTCTATAAGGCGATCACAAAGATATTTTATCCTCCCTCTCGAGATGCATATAAAATATAGATTGAAATACTTATCTAGCATCTCTACTCAACATGAAGTACTCGACTCCCAAAAGTTCAAAAGATCAAATGTCATCACAAATATTTACAAACCTCTCGATTCATGCAAATATTCATGTCAAGTACTCAAGATCTAATATTGAAACTCATCTCTCGAATTATGAATCAATATATCAAACAAGTTAAATCATTTATCAAGTGATAAAACAAGAATAAGCTCAAAGTACTCAAATAAGCTTCAAGATAATAACTTTAACTAAAATCAAAACATCAACAAGAGTTCATTAATCTCTCCCAAAACCGGAAATCTAAAGAGTTTAGCTACACATGATCTCTAAACAATCCAAATACAAATTGTTCATTGCCATGACAACTAGAAAATGAAAGATGAAAAATACTAGAAAGCAAAGAAAACTTAGGAAAGTCGACAATCTCTCGATATATCTCCGTTCCTTAAGTTCCGATGCAACCCGATTATCCATTGATGTCTTCTTTCAAGAATATACTCTTGTCTTGTGTTGTAGATCCCAAAAAATGCGAGAATGTCCTTGTGTGCCCCCAAAGAACCTTTTTATACCCGCTTCAAGTTTAGGGCAACATCTTTGCAGTTGTGGGATTCAGCCTGAGCGCTTGGGTCGTGCGCCCCCTGCCGCGGGCTACCGTGCGTCATCCCCCGTAGTGGAATTTTTGCTTTTTTACCAAACACGCACGGGTCGTGTGCCTTACACGGACTACCGTGCGTGATGCGTATGTACATGCAAATCCTAATGGCACACGGGTGGTGTGTAAAACGGGTTACCGTGTGCATGCCCGTAGGCTCGGTATCATCTCTTGAGGGGCACATGGGTGGTGCCATATACCTTAACCCGTGTACTCTCTATATTCTTCTTAAATACCCATCTTTCACTCCTTCACGCCTCACTTCCGTATATTCACTTCGTTTTCAATGTTTACTTTTGCAAAGTTCTCATTTGTACTCAATTTGCTTCAAATATCATGAAAATTCCATAAAACAAGCAAAGTGTAATATCTTTTCCAAAAGAAGTGAATGCGTAACATTTTACAGTATTTGAATGTTTGCCCATCAATTTACTCATAAATATGCTCCAAAATACATGCAAAACTCACACTATCGGGGTCCCTACAATCCCGGTTTCATCGCGATTCCTTAACACCTTACCACGGTGGTGGGGAAATGGCGGCGATGACAACGATGGCAATATCTTTGCACCACTCCCATCGGATCAATCTCCCGGTTTGTGATGTGGAAGACTCCCTGTCCTTCCAATAATAGTTGCTCATGTAGGACCACTAGATTCCCACATGGCTTCTGCATCTCAATTCTTACCAGCGGCGGCGGTCAAGATCCTCATCACTCCCGGAGAGAATGTCAAGATGAGGATGTGTATGATCGATGGTTCGATAAAGGGACAAATCGGCCTTTTCACGAGCTTGACTTCCTTTGCGATCTCTTTCTCCTTGTCTTTGAAATCTGCAAGATATTTGTGCGATTTTCTTCATCCGATCTTGGACCCACGATGGTCAATCAGAAAGTTCAATAGTTAGTCTTCTTCTTCAATAAATTCCGGTCTTTGGAACTATTCCCTGGATCGGCCTAGGCTTCCACTTCCTCCATTCTGACGATTTTAGATGCCTGGATATGGTGGGGATAGGATCATCACATCATCATCATATTTATCATCTTCTCCTGTTTGTCCCTCGTTCTCGGGGATTTAAGGTAGCAAACTTTGGTGCTTCACACCTCGGCGTCTCATTGCGGGAGGGGATACAACCTGTCAACGGAGAGTTTGCTTTCTCGGCTAATTCTTGTGTCTCGATTGTTCGACTACGATTGTGTCTTCAATTTGCCTCTGTTGATTGGCTTGTGAACTTGGTTGTTTCATCAATAATTTCGGGAGACTCTCTTCTACGATTGTCTCGCGATCTGTTCGGTGAGTGGCGGAGACTGTTTTGTTTTCTCAAGCTCGATCGCTTGAAGATTCTTCTTCTTTTGGTTTTCACCGTGGAATATCTGGTTCCACTTCTTACAGTTAAATCGAAGGTAAATGCCTTGCGATTGTCTTAAACGTGGCGCCTTCCTTGTTGTGTGATCCTCTTCTTTTTAGTCACTAGAGAAGGGATTAATGGTTCCTTCTCCATTGCGGGCTGCGAGGCGGGAGACACGGCTGCGGGCGGTGACTCAGGCTGCGGGGGTAGGTGCATCTTTTGTTTTCCTTTTCTTTGTTGCGAGGGCGTGATCTTCTTTGCGAGTGCGGGGCGACCGGCCTTCTTCTTGAGAGGAGGAGACAAGCTGTTTCTTGAGTCAGTGATTCCCCCTCACTTGTGTCCGCTCTCTTGGCATAAGCTCTCCTCGTGTGCTCAGAAGAGATTTGATCGGAACATCTTTTTGTTAACATGGAATGACTTTCCATGTCGAAGAGGACTCCTTTAACTTCCATCATTCGGCGATCACCGGTCAGTATCCCGGGGAACCTCCAAGCGAACCATCCTCCTTGAAGGATTTATTCCCAATATGCAGCGATACATTGTATACAAACTCGGCCCGATTCTTCTTCTCTTCAATGATCGCGAGGCATTCACGATCGACTTAGTTTTGGGCCCGGTGGTTAAAGCTTCCAAATTTGATGTCTATTCATTTGGCAACAATGTCTAGCGATTTGTGGTAGTCCTCCTTCGCAGACTTCTTACTCGGTTTGTGTAGACAACCTTCGCGGCCGCGATCGGGTTTGGCTATTTCGCTGGCTTCCAGACGAGTTAACATCGAGGCTTCATCTCGGCACTCCTTCCATGACAGCGAAACGATGTTACGCGGATCATGGCGGTGATGGTGAAATTTTTCACTGTGAGCAGAGGACTTGATGCCCTCATCGTGAACTTGGCGTTCACATAGAAGCGTGCGACCTCTTCCATCGACAAAAAGGTTTGATTACGATTTTCCAACATCTCTGCTATTTTCTTCACAAGAGTTTCGTCTGACCCTTGTTTAATCATGCCCTCAAAGTCCACAGTAGATCCCGTGTGAATTTGCTTTCCCAACTTGATGAAGTCGTAAGTAGATGCCATTTCTCGAAGATTCACCGAATGAAACTTTGAAAATAAGGTTTGAAGATTTGTAGGGTTTTGAGAGTAAAAAAGCTTTCTTTGCTCTTGAGAGAGATGAAGCAGTTTTGGTAAAGTGAGAAAAATCGGACAAAATGGTATATGTATGGGTTATGAAAGGGCGTGCGGGTGGTTTTGAAATTTGATCAAGATCAGCGGCTCGATTTTGCACGCCCGATTAGCATTTAATTCCTTGCATTTAATGCGGCATCATTTATATCAATCATAAGCTTGGTGTGCGACTTTTGGTATTACGCGTCATAATTATCTTGGCGTCATTCTTAAAAACATTCCCGCTTAGTAAAAGCATTGCGTTTTTGTCACTTTGCTCATAAATAACTCGAACTTATTCCTTAGGCGATTTAACTCTTCTCTCTTTTCCACATAAGCACTTAGGTATCGGCTAACTCGGCGTTGGTGATTCTCCGTCTGGTGATTCACTTAGGCGATTCAAGTTCGAGATCTTTTCATCTTTTCATGTTCCATCTCTTTTCTTTGAGTCTTGAGTGTCAACTCAGCTCAATTAACCTAATTCATTCATGCTGAGTTCTTCAAATCTTGATTCACATAATGGTTTTGTGAATATATCACTAGCTTGCTCGGTTGAGATATATTCCAAGGTGATGTCCTTCTTTTCAACATGATCTCTTATGAAGTGATATCGACATCAATGTGCTTTGTTCTTGAGTGCAACACGAGGATTTTAGGTGATTGCAATTGCACTTGTGTTATCACACATAATTGGAATTTCCTTTTCTTCAAACTTCATAGTCTCTCGATTCTTTGTCTCATCCATAAGACTTGGCACAACTGTGTTGCCGACTATGTGTATTCTGCATCGATTGTGGAGGTGGTTATTGAATTTTACTTCTTGCTAAACCAGGAAATGCTTTATTTCCAAGCATTTGACATGTACACGAGGTACTCTTCTGTCAACTCTGCATCCGGCATAGTCGAGTCACGAGTAACCAATTAGCTTGAATCCACGCTTCCTTAGGATACCATAAGCCAACTTCTTGGCTTCCTTTCAAATATCTCAAGATTCTTTTGGTTGCGATCATGTGGCTTTCTTTTGGAAGCGATTGAAATCTTGCACATACACCTACAGCAAAGGTGATGTAAGGCACGCTTCTTTGTGAGATAGAGCAATGATCGATAAGTGCTCTGCGTATCTTGTTTGATCCACGAGGCTTGCCATCTGCATCAATATCCATTTTGGTGATGTATTCATTGGTATTTTCACGGAGGATCTCTCTTCCATACCAAATTTCTTCATTAAATCTCTGGTGTATTTTGTCGACTTATGAAGGTTCCATCCTTGGTTGTTTTTACTTGAAGTCTAGGAAGAATGTCGGCTCTCCCATTATGCTCATTTCAAATTTGCTTTGCATAAGATTTGAGAATTTATCACCATGACTCTTTGTTTGTGGATCCAAATGATGTCATTCACATATATTTGAACAAGCGATATACTCTTCCCATCTTGAATTAAAGAAGAGTGTTCTATCCACTTTGCCTTTTGTAAATCCGTTCTCGATCGGGAATTGTGATAATGTATCATACCATGTACTCTTGGTGCTGTTTCAATCCATATAAAGCTTTCTTGAGTTTTTATACTTTATCTCCAAGAGTCTTACGCTCAAATCACGGAGATTGTTCAACATACACTTCTTCGAATAACCCGTTAAGGAATGCACTCTTTACATCCATTTGATATACGATGAAGTTCTTGTGAGCGGCATAGGCAAGAAACATCCTTGTGGCTTCCATCTTGCCACGAGGAGCAAAAGTTTCATCAAAATCTATTCCTTCTTCTTGGCAATACCCTTTGGCTACCAATCTTGCTTTTGTTTCTTACCACAGAACCTTCCTCATTCATCTTGTTTACGAACACCCATTTAGTGCCATAACATTTTGATGGGTAGGTCTTTGAACGATACCTACACTTTGTTCCTTTCAAAGCGATTGACTCTTCTTGCATGGCTTGAATCAATGTGTGTCATCAAAGCTTGTGACACATCTTTTGGCTCTTTTGTGAGATGAAACAAGTGAACATAGCTTCTTGTTGGGTTACGGATCTAGTTTTCACACCTTCTCTTACATCTCCAATGATTAGTTACGGTGGATGGTCTCTCGGCCACCTTACATCGAGTTGGAGTAAGTTAGGCTGGATTCGATCGTCTTGCGGTGTGTTATTTTGATCGACTCTCATCATCACTTAGCTTTTGCAAATTTCCCGATTGTCTTTGAGACTCGGCTATCTCATCTTCATGCGGGTTTATAATTCGACTCGGCTTCAACATAGGGACTCTTACGCATGGTTGGGTGATTGACTTATCGGTGACTCTTCAATGTCTTCTCCATTTACGTTGGGTTCATCAAACACCACATGAATGGATTCTTACTGTAACCATTGTCCTCTTGTTGAGCACTCTATAGGCTTTGCTTTCGACTAAGTATCTGAAGATACCTTAATCGACTTTAGCATCAAAAGCCTTTAAATTATCTTTGCCATTATTGTGGATGAAGCATTTGCATCCAAATATTCTAAAATATGCAACATTTGGCTTTTTCCTGTCGAATCTCATTGGGGGTCTTTGCCCGGTATGCTTTTATCATGCATCTATTTTGAGTATAGCATCTTTGTGTTTATTGCTTGACCCAAAATCTTTTAAGCGACCTGCTTGACTAACATGGTCATTCTTTGCTTCTTTGAGAGTTACTGTTCCTTCTTTACGCAACTCCATTCTTTGTGGAGTCCTTGTTGCGGATAGTTCATGACCAATACCATTTTCAACCGCAATCTTGAGTTATTATACCATTGACAAACTCGGTTCCTCTGTCGAGATCTTATTTTGATAATGGTTTGACTCTTCTCATTTTGGATTCTCTTCATCGCCAGTTGTGATAGTTTTAGGGTTTCTTTTCTTCTTACACATGAAAGTTGTCCATGTGTATCTTGAGTAGTCATCTACTACCACCAAGGTATATTTCTTCCCGCTTATCTTTGGTGGTTCAAGGACCAAATAGATCCATATGTAGCGGTGCAATATTCTTGTTGAAGATGGACATGTTTTTTTGAATGATGATTTGATCGCTTTCCCATCGGCATGCATCACATACACTTTCCTTCTTGTATCTTGAGTATGGAAGTCCTTTCACAAGATTGCTCCTTGCAAGCTTGTTAAATGTTTTGAAGTTCGGGTGACTCGAACTTCTTGTGCCATAGCCAACTTGATTGGTGTGCTCTTTGCTACTAGAGACAAGTGTTTGGTGTTGCGATTGACCAATCTACCACATACATGTTCTTTTGTCTGCATCCTTTTAACACTACTTCATTAGATTCGATGTTCTTGATTTGGCATACTCTCACATTGAATCAACATTATAGCCCTTGTCATGAGTTGACTTATGCTTAGTAAGTTGAAATTGAGGCCTTCAACATATGCAACATCGTAATTTCTAATCCATTTTCTTGATGGATCGATGCCTCTTATTTATCCTGGAGCTTCATTCCTCCAAATATGACTTTTGCACCTCTAACTTCCTTAAATTTTGACAGATTTGTCTTGTTTCTGTCATGTGTTTGGAGCATGCCACTATCCATGTACCAGGTTCCTTGGCACTCAATTTGCTCTTTGAACTGCAATCAAGGAAATTTGGTTTTAGGTACCCATATTTATGCGGGTCTGAGGGGTTAGTATTGTAAGATGATCCAACCAACCTATAGCCAAATGATTTGACTCTAAGAGGTTGCCATCTATCGATGCCATAATCATAATTAACTTTGGAAAATTGCTTGGGGTTTTAGGTTTATCACGTGTCTTTTGTCAGCGTATGCTGTGTATGTGTTTTAGCAATTGCTTTGTTTGGGTAGTAGTGATATCTTTGAGGATAATGCTTGGGTGCATATGTGTCTTTGGTGATAGCTCTTTTGCCTTTGAAATGGCCTTTCTTTAGTCTTGGCCTTTGCCATTTAGGCTTATATTCCATAGGTCTTTCTTTGATAGTTCACATTATTCCAATCGGCTTAGCTTGGGTAATTTCTACCATTCCCATCATATGTGTTTTTTCATAGAACTTATGGGGCTTTTGGAAGCTCTGTTTCTTCTTTCTGTCTTCCTATTTGGAGTTTTTTGAGGAACTCAGTGGATTTCTTCTCAACTGTCCTTTCAGCATACTCAGTTGGTTGTTTTCCTTTTCCTTTATAACCAAGGCCAGTTTGCTTGTGGTTGTGCTTTGGAATGAATGTGTGTGCACCATTTGGAGTTTTGGATTTTTGAGATGCTTCATTACTTGAATTTCCTTTTTCCAAAATCACTCTTGGAACTTGACTTGGCATAGAGGAATTAAATCCTAAGTCTGTCTTATCTCCACATTCTCTTTGGCTCATAATAAGATAATCCAAAGATTTAGATGCCTTAGTAAATGAGGCAATCACATTTTTGAGGTCATTTTCCCTCTTTTACGTGGCGACTATCTCTGCTATTAACTTAGCATTTTAAGTAGTTAAACTTTTATTCTCATCAGCTATGTGACTTAGAGTACTCGGCTCCTTAGTTAGGCTTGTGAGTTTTGGCTTTTAGTAGGTTGTTTTCCTCATTTAGTAGTGTGTGTGAGGATTTAATGTATTCAAAGTCTATCATCATTTTGCCTAATGAATCATAAAGATCAGTGGGTGATGAAGTATGTGTGTCACAATCATTGTCACTAGAATCTGAGTGTGATGAGTTAGAATGTACCTCATCTTCTTGGTCAGGTTGGTCTTGTTCTTTGGCCATTAGACAGATCAAGACTTCTTCTTGAGTCACTTGAGTAGTCGACTTCACTACTCTACGAGCTCTTTGTGTCTTTAGACTTGGTATCTCGTGATCTCTGCACTAACATTGCCTTTTTCTTCTCTTATCTTCTTTCTCAAAGACTTTTCTTTCCTCTTCATTCTGTATTTGTTGACTACGGGATATGGGCAATCAATGGCATAGTGACCGGGTTGCTGCGGTTCGGATAGATTTTCAACTTTTTGATCATTTCTTTCCATCCTTGGATTGTCGGCTCTTTGATACTCAACCTTTTGATGCTCTGTTCTTTTGGGTGGCCTATCTTCCCTTGACTTGGAGGGAGGGTAGTGTTCTTTTGGGTGGCCTCTTTTGTAATTCTTGTTGAAGAATTTGTTAAACATTTTAACCATCGGGGCAATCTCCTCTTGGTCAATGACTTCCTTGACCTCGGCTCTTTTCACCGTCCTTAACTATTAGAAGCGATTATTTTGGGCACACATTTGTCTCCTCTAGGTCTTTTCTTCTCGGCTCAAATTCGTAGGCTTTGAGATGAGAATAGCTCATGGTTGGATGTTTTTGAAAGATCCATGGAGTGTCTCGGGCCATGACTTTCATTTCCCGTTAAGTTTGGAGACTTCTTAGAATCTTCATACACATTTCATTGTGTATATTCTTTTCCAAGTGTAGATAGCTCATTGGTAATTTACGTGAATCGAGCATCCGGTTGATCCGAGGTTTCTCCTGCAAGCATCTTAAAATTTTCAAATTTATGTACGACAAACATAGTTTATTTTCCTTGATTTGCTCGAGGCCTTCACAAATCGGGGTTAGCTTATCCCATTTCTTTTGCGATCTTGCGATTTGACTTTGTTGGACATAGCTTTGTCGAGTTTTGTAAAGAATGTCCTTGGCCACGTTGTCCAAGTTGTATCTTTTTGTCATCATTTGTCCATTCGGCTCTTGGTTTTCAACCATAGCTGGTGCAGGAAGCAACATCCTCTTCTCCTTGGTGCAGCCGAATCCTTTGCGTATGTTCACTTTAAGATTTGCGGTGACCCATCTTCTATTACTATCCACATTTCATCGTGTAATCTTTGATAGATGAGCACAATATCTGAATTTTCCAATCATCAAATTCTTCAATTGTGAACATAGGGATGCGTGTCAAATTTGCTTCTATGATAATAACTTTCTTTGAATAAAAAGTTTTGAAAGATCAAGTGCTAAAGCAAGCTTTGAAAGATTGGAGATCTAGTTGATAACTTGATGCGGAAGGCTCGATGAACCAACGGCTCACGATACCACTTGTAGGTCCCGGGGTGTGAGTGTAAGGTTTAGAAGGGGTTGAATAAACCATACCAACTTTTCGATTTAGTCCGTTTAAAACATTGAGTTAATACTTCACAGTGAGTCCTTGATGGACATCTAAGTTAGTTAATCGTGAGTTAGTCACTCAACGAGACTCGACTAAGCTATTGATAGAATAACTTCGGTTTATTACTAAAGACTTAACTCGATTGTGATATGTTTTTAGCGGAAGACTTACACCCTTGAATTTGGTTTAAGTTTGTTTTAATACTTGGTTTTAGCACTTTGTTGATTATCAATTGGATAGCAAATTTATCAGCAAATATCAAAATAATGTGCAGAAATTAAAGTGCTGAAATGTAAATGACACAATAAATTTTTATAGAGGTTCGAAGATGGGGTAATTCTTCTACTTCTCTCTTCTCCAACTCCTGGAGGAATCCACTAAGTATTGATCAATATACAAAGTGGTTATCGGTCCAGAGATGCAAGTCTTGATCTCACGATTGACTTGATCCTTTGGGACTCGATCGGAGATGCTTTGGTCACACAAGCGGCTTCTCGTGCGACTCGGCTTCTTCACGGGCGGTGCCTTGCTACTACAGCCCCACTTGCTCAAGCTTCTTGGATTTGATCACGAAGCCCTCCAAAAACGTGAGACTGGTTCAACTTTGAACCTTTCTACAATCCTCCGTGGAATGTAGACCCCTTGATTCTTCAAATGTTTCCTCTTCAACTGATTGAAGTCATCTTTCCTTCACATGTGAGTGTTGGATTGATTTCCTTCGTAATGTAGGCTTGAGGATTGAATCTTGTATGACTTGAGTAGGTTGTAGTTTGAATAATAGCTTGAAAGTTCCGAGTCACCAAGTTTCACCTTTTCTCAAATAGATTCCTCAGCCTTTTATAGTGTTCTTTTGAAAATTTGCCCGTTGAAGAGATAGGTTAATTTTCAAAAGACACTTGTGGTCGTTAGCTTGTCTTGTTGCGATTCTTGGAATTGACATTTCCTCGTATGAATGAGTCTTGATTTTTTGAGTTCGACACATGTGCGAGCTTCCCATTGTTCATTCCTTTTGCACGCTTCTAGGGTGAGCACTTTAAGAAATACGATATGGAAGTATTACTTGTTTAAGTAATTCTCTTGACTTACGTGCGGATCTCTTTTCGATTATCGACTTGATTGCATTTCCTTGACTTCCCCAGGTGACTTGAGTCGACTTTCAATCATTGAATGACTCATCATCACTTCAACTTGAGACTTAGCTATCTTGAGTTGACTTGGCCGACACTTCACTCATCTGCATCTCAGTTGTACCTTCAGTCGAGTTCCTATCTTCTTTTCTTTGCCACACTCAGCTGCCTCACAGTGGAGTCTTCATTTTAGTCTCCAGTTGACTTCTTGCATGTTCAGGCATAGCTGACTTAATTCAGCTCGACCAACCCTATCTATTACAATGCAATTTACAACAAAAATGGGGTGCCAACTTTCTATTCTAAGTTTTACATGGCATTCATCAAAATCTAAAAATTAATTTCCCAACAGGTGACCTCGGCTAGTCCAGAAATATTAGCCAAGGCCCTAGCTCAACGGCTGAAGGATGGTGAGTTTTTGAATCTCTGGTAATAGAACCAACCAAAACATTTGATGAGATGTTAGCTCGGGTGGAAAGGTACATTAACTTGGAGGAGGCAAGAAAAATAAAGCAGGAAGAAGGGGAGAAGAGGATAGAAAGGAAAGAAGATTGGGAGGATAAGGCACCACCGAAGAAGCCTAAGCCCGAGGCAATGGGTGGATGATCGATGTACGAGAAATACACATCGTTGGCCCTATCTCGAGCCGAGGTGCTCATAGCTATTGAAAGGCATCCCAACCTGAGATGGCCAAAGGCACATGCGGAAGCACCAACGAAAGCAAAATGCAAGGAATATTGCAGGTTCCATAATGAGTACGGGCATACAACGGAACGGTGTACGTACCTTAGGGATGAGATCGAGAGGTTAATCAAAGCAGGGCACTTAAAGGAATTTGTTTACGTGGATAGGTGGAAGGAGAAGCGGGCAGAGGAAAGGGAGGAACTGCCCAACCTCCACCACGGCGGCCGGTGATCCAAATGATAGTTGGAGGATTAGTAGAGGGATTCATGAAAAGCTCGGAAAAGCTATATCGGCGGCGGCTCAAATCGGGTGCGGGAAGCGAGATGAAGGTGGAAGCGGGGCGGACCGGGGCCAAATATCGATTCGGCCAGAGTGATAGCAAAGGTGTCATAACTCCCCAAAGCGATGCTCTTGTGATCACAACCACAATTTCTAATTATGATGTTCAGTGAGTATTTGTCGATACGGGGAGTTCAGTGGATATCTTGTTCTACGAGTGCTATAGGAAGATGGACCTCCAGGTCGGCTTGGAGTCGGTGGATATATGGTTGGTTGGATTTGCGAGAGGAACCATCCAACCCATAGGTATGATCACTTTACATGTCTTTCTAGATAAGGAACCTAGCCGTAAAATGAGAATGATAAGGTTTTTAGTAGTTGATTCACCCTCTTCGTATAATGCAATGTCGGGTGCAGGAGCAGATGTCGGTGAGGTCGATGGGGATCAATATATGTCAAGGAAATTGTATGTAGATAGCACTCAGAAAGTTGAGAGGGGGAGTATTTTTTATGATGATAAGAATATTGATAAGATTATTAAGCTCGAAGATAAGCCAGTTGAGCATGTGCAACCAAAAGATGAACTCATGTTTGTAGAGCTTGTACCGGGAGACCCTGATAAGGTCACTAAGGTCGGGAAAGATTTATCAGATGAGCTGGAAGAACTAAATGGGCGATAACTCCCATGGGCATGGAATAATAACAATTTAAAGAAATATTACTCGTAGGATTAAAGATATTTATTGTAATGAAGAGATTTTTGGTGATTTCAATGAAATTAATCTACTTCCCAAAATTATGTGTTCAGAAATAAGTTCGGAAGAAAATTGACAAGTATTTGGAGCTCAGCCCGAGCTAGACTCCATATACTTGGGGCCGCGAGGCCAATGCAAGGAGTTCAGCTCGAGCCAGCTACCTTTGAAGAAATTGACAAGTATTTGGAGCTCAGCTCGAGCTAGACTCCAAATACTTGGGGCCAGGAGGCCAATGCAAGAAGTTTGGCTCGAGCCAGCTACCTTTGAAGAATGTGACAAGTATTTGGAGCTCAGCTCGAGCTAGACTCCAAATACTTGGGGCCACGAGTCCAATGCAAGGAGCTTGGCTCGAGCCAACTTCCTTTGAAGAATGTGACAAGTATTTGGAGCTCCGCTCGAGCTAGACTCAAATACTTGGGGCCACGAGGCCAAGGCAAGGAGCTCGGCTCAAGCCAACTTCCCTTGAAGAATATGAAAATTATTTGGAGCTCAACTCGAGCTATATTCTAAATACTTGGGGCCATGAGGCCAAGGCAAGGATCTCGGCTCGAGCTAGCTTCCCTAAAAAAATTGACAAGTATTTGGACCTCAGCTCGAACTAGAATACAAATACTTGGAGCCACGAGAGCAAGGCAATGAGCTCGGCTCGCGCCAGCTTCCTAAAAAAAATCGAAATAGTTGTGGAAGATTTGCTTGACACGCTCCTGATCTGATTGAATGACGGAAGAGCCCTCCTCGGATAATAGAAAATCCCGATGTCCGATCTCTATGCCTTGATTCGAGCATATCCACATTAGTGGTACATTATATCGGAAGGTCGTTGAGCTCAGCCTTAAGGTCGGAATTGTCAGTCGTGTCATAGTAACATGATTTAAAAGAACATGGCATAGATGTAGGAATTTGAAGAGACAAAACTAGGGATGGCAATGGAGCGGGTCAAAACCCGCCCCCACATCAAACCCGCCCCCACGGGGCGGTTTAAACTTGATGAAAGCGGGTCTGGGGCGGGTCCGGGTATGGATTTCAAAATCCGGCCGAATCAAAGGGTGATCCGGGTCGATAAGACCATGCCCGTTATATTATATATATTTATTTTATATTTAATAATTACATTATATTCTTCTTTGCCAAATCTTGAATATTAAAGAACAAGTGGATTTTATATATATAAGATCTATTCCCATGTCATCTAATCACGAAGGGAACAAAATGATAAATTCTTGCACAATTTATTAAATCATTTTGTTTAATATATTAATTTCAAAGCGCCACGATGGCGCACGATGATCTGTTGAGCATTTTCAACCTCATCCCACTTGTTTATTACACCCTTAATAAATTTTCATCCTCAATTTAAGAAAAGCAAAAACGACACAGTATAAAAAAGTATTGTCTGGCGGGTCCGCGGGTTAGGCCCTCCGAGTAACGGGTCCATAGCGGGCGGGCGGGCGGGTTTTGAAGCGGGCGGGGCGGTCCCGGTGCATTTTCCTTGGCGGGGCGGGTCACGGGTTTGGTCAAACCCACCCCAAACCCGCCCCGTTGCCATCCCTAGACAAAACCCTAAAGGAAATTCAGTTCGGCATGAAGACACTATGGCTAAAATGCTTAATCCTTCCATCCATAGTTGGGGGGAGCAATTGATGAGGGTCCATTTAGGCTGACCTCATGGGCCGAACTGAAAAAGCCCTGCTAATGGGCCGACCTTAAGAGCTGATGAGCTCTGCTAATGGGTCAACCTGAAGAGCTGATGAGATCTGCTAATGGGAAGAGCTGATGAGCTCTACTAATGGGCCGAGCTGAAGAGCTGAGGAGCTCTATTGTTGGGTTGGTGTGAAAGCTCTGCTAATGGGCTGAGTTGTGAGAGCTTTGGGCTGAGCTGTGAGAGCTCTGTGATGAGGGTCAACATTAGATGACCTTATGGGTGGATCTGAAGAATTCTTGTAGTTGGGCCAACCTGCCGACCTGGTCATTAAATTAGGGTCGAGAAAATTCGATCTTATCTTAATTATGATTACATTGCAAATCATAACAAACTCATGATTTTCCATAAACCTAATTAGGGCAAAGTTATAAAAACTCATGTCCATCCAGGTTCATTCTTACCCTAAGCACATTTCTTATTCACTTTTATATTTTTGCTTCTTTCTTGTGAATACTCTTCTGACTTAAGTATTGGAGAGGGCATGCCAGAGCAACCCTCCGGTCCCCCTTTTGTGGAGGTCGATGGTGGAGATCGGTCGGAAGATAGTTTTAGAGAGGCGGAGCAATTTTGGGATCAACCACCTACCATGACACTTTATCGATCAATAAAAAATATCACAATTTACAGTATACAAAAAAAATAGCATAATTGCATAACTTACATAGTATACTAATCATATTTTTAGGACAACATACAAAAAAAACATGCAAAATAATAATAACTTACATAATTAAGGATGTTTTAACATATAAATTTTAAGAACATGCCTTGTTTTATTTTTTCTTACAATTAATTATTTACTTGGTTTCTTTTAAATTCACAAACGAGTTAGACAAGTTAAATTGGTCATAGTAGGTTGACCAAAAACTTGAAATTAGTGGAAAAGAATAACAGGGGGGTTGAATTATGCTGACTCATACATTAATTGGCAATCATCATAATAATATCTAATGATTCCAAAAATAGCTCAAAATATGAGTTTAAGGATCGATATTCACTATATCCAAAATAGTTAAAAAAATTATTATTATGGATTAGAAATCCTCAACTTCAAATTCATCCATTCAAATGAAGTCTAATAAATTTTCTACTTTACTTTGAAAATCAAAAGAATTTTTTCTTAATTATTTTTACATTGTGGGCAAAATAATATTTTCATAATTATTATTTTTATTTATTATACGCATTTATTTAATCTCATTAAGTATCGATATTATCTTTAAATTTTTGGGCTACATATAAAACTTTCAGGTTTACGAGGCTACATTCGGCTCATGCGCCGCTTTATCTCTGTGGCTCACAAACCCATGTATATAAAGGTCTCTCCATCTCATTTGTAAGTGAATTCACAATTAATTACTCTTTCTTGTTGTCTTTACGCTCAGGATTTTCTCTCATTCACGTATTGTTATGCATGTAGCATGATATTCCATAAAGTCGGCTTTGCACAAAGCCAATCGAATTGAAACTCCCATTTTTGAAAGGTAGGAGCTAAAATCGGCTCGGTTAGGGGAAGACCGGTGCGGGGCACTGTCGCAAGGCACATGGCTATATTTGGGCTATTGAGCAGGCTCGCGCCGATTGAAGCTTAGCTCTCGGCTCCTTGATTAGACTTGGGAAGGAGGGCTCAAGTTTTGGTGCTTGACCTTTCAAGCGTATTTGGTTTATCCGGTTCAATAATCTTTTTTTATCTAGCGAGTTTTACGGACCTACTGGACCAGAAGCTTCTCAGGCTTAAGCAGACTTGAGCGTCGGAGGGTCCTCCCTAGGATAACCTCAGGGCCTGTCTAAGGTTTCCTCATGTTGCAGGCGAATTCCCAGCAAGGAAGATTTTCAATATTGGGAAAAGAAGACTCTGACTAATTCAGAATCCTTGATTTAGCGTGATCTAGGGAAAAAATACAACATCATTTTCCAATTATAATTCAGAATTAACAATTTACGCAACTTAAAATAATTTGATCAATCTGGAGTGTGAGATATGTCAATGAGATATTATTCAAATAGTAATTATACAGTCCATAAGGACTAAATTAGGTCGAACTAATGATCTATACATAATATCGAGCTATTTCTCTTGAATCAGTCTTCCCGATTTGTTAGCTAGGGTAAAATTAAGGCCGAGGTTATAGCAAAGTTGAATCAATGACAAAATGGTCCAAATAATGGTGACTTTGGTTTGCCTAAAGTAGAACCGACATGATGATTGGGTTAGTTATATGAAGTGATAATCTCGAGGATCTAAAACTAGGTTATAAGGGGCTAAAGGTAATACCGAGGTACATTGGATTGCCAATATATGGGAGTGTTCAAGGTATATCATCCAATCATCGAAATGGATTATGTTATGAAAATAATAAAAATCTTATAAACCAAGCTCAGATGGATAAAGCTAACTCATTAAATGGAATTCTGTTATAGAAATCCTAGATTTCATAACAAATCCGGAATTTCTTGAAAACTCTAATTCCTAAACATCTGTAAATATCCCTTATCAAATTATGTTTAAGGTTAGACTCTGCGCTTATACTATTTCCATATATATTTCCTCTTAAAAATTTCATCTAACTTGAGCGTTGGAAAGGGTACACTGGGAAAAATCCTCCGACCCTTTTTTCATTTTGCAGGCATAACGGTAGAGTAATCACCGGAGACAAGTTTTGCTTCGATGGTGCAAATTCTTTACTCCACCAAGTAAAGTCGAGGAGAAATAATAAAATTAATTCAGCGTAAGAAAGTCTCTTCGAATAAATAAAGTAGAAAAGGTGAAATAAAAATATTGGAAGAACCAATTGAAACATCTATGTTAGGATAAAACGCTAGTGGATAGTGGCAACTTCCAAAGTAATGTAGCCACAAAGGCTGCGTGAGTCATGAACCCATATTTGACTTAACATATGCGTCAACACTCAACAATATCAGATGTTATATTTGATACATTATTAAATATATGAATACCTTTTTTTCCTTGTAAAATAATTAAACATCCAACAAATAATATATTGAATGTCGCATGTATTATATCACATCCCAATTAACTTAGGTACTATGAAAGGGTTTGGAGCTCAAATAAAAAACAACAATGAAAGGAAAATGCACTAATTAAAAATCAAACAAAATATATTAATATTTTTTTTGTTGGATTATATGAATTTTTCTTTGTTGGCTTATATAATTGTGACTCAGTCAATTTATATAAATTTGTTTGTTGGCCTTGTCGGTTTATATGAATGTGACCTTGTTGATGTTCGCCAAAAATATTTGGATCATACAACTGCAAGTGTACAGTGTAGTTTATAGAATAATGACAAGCAATGCCGTATTCCTCAGGGATTGATATGTGAAACACTTAGGCTATAATAACATCGTATTCTAATTTTATTGAAACGACTGAATATTGAGTTTAAGTTAAAAACGAAAATAACATAAAAAAAAAATAAATTTGCAAACCCCACAAGTATTTTCAACAACTACAGGAGCAACCTTAGGCACATAATCTCAAAATATTTCTTCAATATTAAATGCAATTAAAGTTTAAAAAACCAATTCGTGCAATTCTATGGGTTCAATTCCTAAAATAGTTTATTCTCCCTCTCGGGCGGCGCGTAAACAGTATATTAATAACAATTGTAGGTCTCCCGACTCGATATAACTATTATTAACTCCCAAAAGATTTATGAATTGAATGACTCCCCACAAACAGTTGTAGGTCTCCCGACTTGATTCACCCGTTTATGTCTGAATTCGATTTTCGTCTTTGTTAGAACTCCTCTTTCGAATTTCTCAATAACAAATATAACATGAAAATTATTCCTGGCAAATAAAAAGCAATTATAAATAAGCACTCGAATTCATAAAATAGAAAGCATGAATCAATTAAGAAAGTAACTAATCAAGATTTAATACGAATCCACAATTTTGATTATGCCCCTAAGATCTGAAAGATAAGCCAAACATTGATAACAAATTCATAGACAAATTCGAAATCAACATCATGACATTGTTTAAGCACAAACAAGAGATCTAGACATAGAAAGAAAACCCCTTCTTGTCAGGATGGATTCCCCTCCTAAGCCTTCGAAGCTCTTGTGCTCCCGTAGATGTGAAAGGCCTTGTGGTGTTCTTCGCGACCTAGCCTTCCTCTCTCAGAAGACCTTCAATTCTTGCGATCCTGCGTAATTTGATGTGTTTTCTCTGTATGAAGTAATTTTGGATGATGCATGATGATGAAAATTCGTTCAAACCTTGGTCCCCTTTATATAGGTGTTTGGAGAGGTCACTTGTAGAGTTGAAACGAGAAAGGAACTCCAAAAAATGCGTTTGGCAGAGTCCCACACAGCCTGGCTGTGTGGCACCACGCGGTTGTGTGGATTTTGCCCAGCCCTTTTCCACACGGTTGTGTGGGTTCACACAGCCTGGTGGTGTGATGTGTTGCCCTTTCCCACACGAATGTGTGAGTTCATATGGTCTGGCCATGCGGGACTGGTTCCATCCCCTGTTTTCCCCACTTCATACGGTGGTGTCATTCCACACTGGCATTTTCACACGACCATGTGACACCACACGGTCCGGCCGTGTGATGTGTTTGTGTCCATGTTTTTGTCCGGATTTGCTCCTGGGGTATTCATAAAGATTGTAGCCCTTTCTCTTAGCTTTCCATAACCACTTGAATAACCTTAATAGCAATTTTGTAGAGAAAGTTATGGCCACAATACTAAACCCTGCCAGTGTTGGAAACTGTTAGCGCATTTGGACATTTTTGAAGGAAATTTCCTTTTGTTCGATCGTCCATGCTTCTCTCCTTCACATATTTGCTCGTATTTAGCTCTTGACCTATACTTTGGAACGTGATATCTCTTTTTATCCAATTTAGCTCCATTTCCTGTAAAACATTATAAGAAACGCAGTATCACGCCCAACAAAGGAAACCAACCAAAACACACTTAATATGCGTGCAAATGCATCAAATATATATCATTTTAAACCCTCAAATGCACGTATATTTTACACTCATCAGTTGACTCATATATGTGATTTTTTACAAGTAATAATAATTAGCGATCGTTAAAAAACTTCATTGTGCCCACGCTACTACGACCCGATGCACCAAATTTATGTGTCACCTTGGACTTTGAAAACCACAAGACCGGCTCTGATAGGATCGAACTCGGGTCAATTGCCCTTGCAACATAAGACTCAACCATTATTATGTATTTATTTGATTTGGTACCAGGCTTTAAGTACTTGTTTACATATAATTATAATTTTGCTCTTTGTGAATTATTGGGGTCGCAAACTATTTTTTAGAGAACAAATATTTTATCAAAAAATAAGATTTTATTTTGAATTATTGAAATATATTTTAGTGATAATTAGGAAATACCATGTAATGGAAATATACACTTCACATATATATTTAGGATGGAATATAAAATAAAGATATATCCGTGATAAAGATCCCAAATTTGTCTTCTTGATGGAGACCAAACTGATTAAATCAGAAGCGGAAGGGTTAGCTAAAAAATTTGGATTCGAGATTTATTTTGTAGTTGATTGTTACAGATCGACAGGGGGACGAAAAGGCGGGTTGTGCATGTTTTGGAGTAGCTCTTACGATTATCAGGTTTTAGCTGACTCGTTGCACCACATTGACAGAGTTGTGAAGGCGGGGAAACCACGTGGAAGCTTACGAGTATTTATGGTTGGCTGGAAGATGGATCAAAACACCTTACTTGGGATCTTATGCGAGAGTTGGTGTCGAGTCGAGAATCACAATGGCTATGTCTGGAGATTTTAATCAAATCCTTTATAATTTCAAAGAAATCGGGGGGTGTCCAAAAGAAGATACGAAAATGGAGGCCTTCCACAAAGCTCTAGTGGATACGAAATTGGAGGATTTAGGATATGATGATTTCTCCTTTACGTGGCCGATGGAAAACAGGACACGGAAAATATACAAGAAAGGCTGGATAGATTTTTGGGAACTCAAGAGTGGATTGAAAAATTTCCATAGTATAAGGTTCAACATCTTCCTCGAGTTGCTTCGGACCATTGTCCGATCCTTCTTGAATGGGCTATGAAGCGGTCGAACGGGAGGGGAAGAGGTAAAAGAAATTAAAAGGAAAATATTTCGCTTTGAGTCGATGTGGCTTTTAGATGAGTCGTGCAAAACAATGTGTGGAATTTGGGTATGGGACGGAATGATATGGATTGCCTGAAGGACAAAATTCAAAGATGTGGGGATAACTTAAAAAGATGGGAAGCTTCTCACTTTGGCCATGTGGGACGTCAGATAAAAGATTGTGAAGAATATGCCCTCTTTTTCTCGATTATGCCCTCTTTTTCGAGTGTAATAAGCAAAGACAAGAATGGAAGTACGGGAAGTAAACAACACACGTCGATTTATAGAGATTCAACCTACCTAGGGCCTAATCATCTACCACCCCAGTATCTGCGGGATGGATTTCAAAAAGAAAAAGAATTTTATTAATAGTTAACAAAACAATTACAACATCACCTTGAAGAACACCACACTCTTCTTACAATGGCACCAATGAAGATTACCACAATCTTCCAACCTGAAGAGCACCAAACTCTCCAACAAGAAGATTACCATAATCTTCTTCACCTATGAAGATTACCACACTCTTCAACACCAAAGATCACCCAAGTGTGCTCTTACCACAAGAACACTCACAAGGATATCTTGTGTTTGAATGACGAACAAAAATTCAATATTACAACTCGATAATGAAATGTACAACTTTGAAGTTCAAGTGTAATCAAGAATCAAGCCTAGACCTCAAGATGTGAAAGTGAAAGACCTTAGGCTATTACAACAAGAATGTTGAAAATGAAAGCTTAGAGAAATTTACAGATTTTCTTGTTGTGTTATTTGCTTGTGTTATTGTATTGTGTCTTTAAAATCTTCTTCTATTTATAGGAGAGCCTTCAATATTTGATCACAAAATTAGGCTCCTCCATCTTCACTTTTTTCTATAAAAAGAAGATCACAAGATGTAGAAATAATGTACAAAATTGATAAAGTAAATCTTGTTGTAATGGATGTTCAACGGTTTGAATCTGCTGTCAAAAATAACATAGGTCGACCGGTCGCTATGTAGAAATTTCGAACATTGAAAAAGTAAATCAGAGATTCAGACACAATATGACGGGGAGGGCGACCGGTCTAGAGGGGTCCGACCGATTGCCATAGGGTCCGACCGGTCGGCCCTGGGGTGGATCGGTTGGCTTCCCTATTTTTTTCAAAGCAGTGCATCCTGTTTCAGTTTTCATTCTTTTCAGATACCGGTTGACCTCTTGTTCGACCGATCGACCTCCTGTGGATTTTCAAACGTCTCGTTTTTGTTTCAAAAATCAACTTCAGACACGGGTTGCTCTCTAGGGCGACCAGTTGACCTCAAAACAGAAGTGTTGTCCAATTTTTGTCAAAAATAAACTTCAAGAAATACTTCAAATAATTAGTAAAAATATTTTAAATCAGTTGAGAATATTTGGACAACATTTTAAAATATTATTTTGGTGTAAAAACACATTTAAACAAAATCATCAAAATCTAGATAAAAACATTTATCTAACAGAATAATCAATCTAAAAATTCCACCAATTTTATGTGGACAGAAGAGGGAGAGAGACGACGGCTTGAGCTTCATTTGAATGAACTTTATATCAAGCAGGGAAAAATATGGCACCAACGATCTCGGGCTAATTGGATTAGAGATGGGGACATCGTTGTTCTTTCATAAAATCACAAATGGTCAACGGGCGAGAAATTCGGTGGATCGAATAAAGGATGCGAGTGGTGTGTGGGTATATCAGGAGAATGAAATTGAAAAATCTTTCTTGAATATTATCAAAACCTGTTTTGGGCTGAAGATGCCTTGGATATGGGTCGGGCGATTGACGTTGTAGATTGCAAAATGACGCCGAACTCGACTAGAATCCTAGCGCAACCCTTTGTGGAGGAGGAAATAGTGACAGCCCTTTCACAAATGCACCCTACAAAAGCCCCTGGACCAGACGGTATGCCCTCTCTTTTTTACCAAAAATTCTGGCCTTTGATTAAAACTGATCTATTGTCTTGAATATTCTAGTTACTGATTACTGATTATATTCTAGCTTAATAACACGTTTATTGTCCTCATCCCAAAAAAGAAACGCCCTGAACTAGTTACTGATTATAGACCTGTTAGCCTTTGTAATGTGATTTTTAAATTGATTACAAAAACAATTGCTAATAGTCTAAAATTAGTACTCCCTAGCTTGATCCATCACACCCAGTACACATTTGTGCCAGGTAGACTCATTATTGATAATGCGCTACTTGCTTTTGAAATATTCCATTGCATGAAAAATAATCCAACAAAAAAAGAGGCCCATTTGCGCTTAAACTAGATATGTCAAAAGCATATGATAGAGTTGAGTGGTTATTTCTTCAAAGTGTTATGCTAAAATTGGGTATTCTTGATCATTTTGTGAGTTTGATTATGCGGTATGTTAACTCTGTGTCCTTTTGGATTCTTCTTAATGGTCAGTCGGGCGAAACTTTTCACCCTACACGGGGGCTCCAAGAGGGAGACCCGCTATCCCCCTATCTATTTTTGTTTTGTGCAGAAGCTTTTTCTTCACTAGTCAGGAAAGCGGAATTCGGGGGAAGGTTGCATGGTATCAGGATATGTCGAAGGGAGCGAGAGGTATCACATCTATTTTTTGTTGATGATAGTATCATCTTCGGAAGGGCAAATGATCAGGAAATAGAATGCACTAAAGAAATCATCACAACTTATGAGAGGGCATCGGGTCAGAGAATTAATTTGGACAAATCAGAGATCTCGTTTAGCAAAGGGGTTCAACTGGACAAGAAGATTGAATTGGCTCGGAAGCTGGGGGTTAGCTTGGTTATAAACATGCAATGTATCTTGGAATTCCGGCAGTGTTGGGTAGATCGAAATAGGAGAATTTTTCTTTGGTTGTTGACAGAGTCCGGGAAAATTTAAAGCATTGGAAAATAAGATTTTTATCGGCAGCCAAAAAAATTATTCTCATCCAATCGGTTGCTCAAGCTATCCCAACATACCTTATGAGTTATTTTCTCTTTCCTTTAAACATATGTAATCGGATTAATTCGATTATAAGTAATTTTTGGCGGGGACAAAAAAAAGAAGAAAAAAGAATTCATTAGTAATCTTGGGATAAGCTGTGTCGTTCTAAACATGAAGGGGGATTGGGTTTTAGGGATTTACATTATTTCAACCAAGCTATGCTTGCGAAGCAAGGCTGGAGACTTATTCAGAATGAGAAGTCTCTTCTATCCAAAGTGCTACGTGTTAAATACTACCCTAGAAACTCTTTTTGGGAAGCTACAATTGGCTTAAATCCATCATTTACTTGGAGAAACATTGTAGCTAGTAGAAAGGTACTTCAAGGGGGTATTAGATGGAATGTCGGGGATGGAGAGAACATTAAAGTTTGGACAGACCCGTGGCTCCCGTACTTACCTTGTTTCCGTCATCTTTCGAAACCACCGGTGGGGTTGGAGAATCTATGAGTTAATGAATTCATCATCGAGCATAGATGGGATATGACGACTATTCAGATGTATTTTGAGCATAGCGGAGGTACGCACTATCCAATCAATCCCTTTATGTTCGAATAAAAAAGATGATAGGCTGTCTTACCATTACTCGAAAGACCGAAGATATCAAGTAAAATCAGGATACAAAATTGCAATGTACAATAAAGAATACGATGGGCATACTTCATCATCTTCTTCAAGGAGTAGAGGGCTATGGAAGTGGTTATGGGCGATGGATATACTAATGAAAGTGAAGGTTTTTGTGTGGGGGTGCTTTCAAAGTATTCTACCAACAAGAATGAGCCTACGGATAAGAGGTGTTGATATTGATGGTATATGTGTAAGATGTGGGCTGGAAATTGAAACGTTGGAGCATGCCTTGAGGGATTGCAATTGGTCAAAAACTTTTGGGCAGCGTCACCGTTACGAATTCGACTTCCAGCGCTAGAAAACAAATGAGGGATGACGGATTGGATGGAGAATATGATGAAATAGGGCAATTCGGAGGGAGCCACAATCTTCTCAATGTTGTTATGGTGTATGTGGAGGGCTAGAAATCAACTAGTATTTAATGGAAAATGATCGAGCATCAAGAAGTATTCCAACAGTGCATTTGAGGTTAGAGGAGCACAAACTTGCAGGCATGGTGAAACCTACTAATAGCACGCTGCACATAAATGACAGTTGGTGCCCCCCGGAGCCGGGATCGTACAAGATGAATACAGACGCATCGATTCGGGAGGAACATGGAACGGGTATTGGCGTGGTTATTCAAGATAGTCGTGGCAAAGTTTATCAATCTTTATTCCGATTCTTTCCAAATGTTTATGAGGTTGACGTAGCGGAAGCCAATGCTTGTCGGGACGGACTCACCTTCACGAGAGATTTGGGCTTGATGAACGTCATTATGGAGACAGACAACAACAACCTGTTTCGCAAATTAACACGAAAAGCTGATGATTTTTTTATTTTGGGAATTTAGTTTCTGAGATTTCCGAACTTTTTAGTGTGTTTGATTTTGTTTGTCTGAGTCTAGTCAAAAGGTCGGGAAACACTATTGCCCACCTGTTAACGCGTCATGCTTTTTCTATTTATTGTACGGAGCCTGTGATCGGAACTATTCCCGATCATGTGGCGGACCGAGTTGTTTCGGAGATAATCTCCTAATTAATATTAACCTACTTTCCTCAAAAAAAAATATTGAATTGAAATAAAATTTCTGAAATGAGAATATTCAAAGTCAATTCATCAATTTAACATGGCAAAAGCATTAATTGAATCTGAATAATAATTTAATTTAGAAATTCTTTTACAATAAATATAACTCATTCACTACATAAATAATGGAAAAATTGCTATTTTCATCTTTTAAATTGGCCGGAATATACTTTTAATCTTCTATATTTCAAGAATGCAGTTTAGCAACCACTAACTTTTTAAAAACTATACATTTGGTCTTATCTTTTAGTTTTTAAGGATATCCTATTTCAGATCATGAAAGTTATGGTTGCGGTTGCTTGTGAATTTTTCCCCACAAATTTTCATTTTTGAGGAAAAATTTATGAGATTTGTGATTGTTTGTGGAAAAAATAAATTTACTTTTTAAACAAAATCTAATTTTCTAAAAAAGTTCTCATTTTTCTCTTCCTCTCTCACACTTCTCAGTACTCAACCATATTATTTCTCTCTTCCCCTCCTATTCGTATAAAGAATTCCGATAATTTTTATGATTTATCACCATTTTTATTATTTTTCTTTTACTTGATAACAAAAAGGTATAAACTGAGATCCATATTGCCTATTTTTTGTTGAATTTTTCATCTTTAATTCAGTTTTCTTGAATTATATTATATTTTACACTATTATTTTATAAAAAAATTCCACAAACAATCTAAAAATTCTTCCATCATATCAATACAATTAATAATTTTTCTCTACACGTCGTATTATCACTTTAAAAAAAAAAAAAAATCATCAATATTCACTCAAAAAAAGGAAAATGAATGGAATGAAAAGATAAATAACAACCTATAATTTTGCTTGCCTTATAAGTCAAAAATTTGATTAGTGATTCTAAGAACATTTTATCACCATCTTTATCAATCAAATAGTCCTAGTCGCAATCCCGGACCAAATCCCCTGCTATATAAATTACCCCTGTTTTTTCCCTTTATCAATCATACCCAATCCACAACGTTGCCACTACAAACAACCAAACTAGAACCAATACAATATCTATGTCGTCTTCTCTCATCTCCACCACCGATCACGGCGGAGGCGGAACGCCCATCTCCGCCATCCATCCGGACATAATTCAATCCCACATCCTGAACAGGCTCGACGGGCCCACTCTGGCCTCCACCAGCTGCGCCTCCGCTCAATTACTCTCTCTATGCAAACACGATTATCTCTGGAAGGACATCTGCAACTCCACCTGGCCGTCCACCACCCACCCACTCGTACGCGCCGCCATCTCCGCCTTTCCCTCCGGCCACCGCTCCTTCTACTCCGACGCCTTCCCCGCTCTCCGCGGTAGCGAATCTCACCACCGCCGCCGCGCGTGGGACACGCCGGAATTAATCTCCGCCGTGGATATTTACTACGACGACGAGCTAATATACTCCAAGGTCTTGGTAACAGAGACGCTTTCACCCTGGTTTCTCTGCACGCCTCTCAGGCTTGACCTTCTGGACCCGAAAGAAACCGTGGCCACGCCGATGGAATTCTCCGGCGGCGGCGCGTGGGAGGCACGCGCCGAGGAAAGGCTGAGAGTGAGCTGGATTCTGATCGACCCGGTGAGGAGACGGGCGGTTAACGTGGCGAGCCGGAAGGCTGTGGAGGCGCGTCGGCACTGGCTGACGGCGGACATGCAACTCCGGTTCGCCGTCGTGGTGGCGGCCGGTGATGCCGGAGTGATGGTGGAGTGTGGGGTGGTGATCAGTTGTCGTGGGGAGGAAGGCGGGCAGGTGCGCGTGAGGGAGGTGAGCATGCAGGTGGAGAGTATGGAGGGGAAGATACTGAATGGGATGGACGGTTTGGGTGTTTTGGAAGCAGCCATGGCGGAGCAGCGCCGGAAAAGTGACAGCAAAACGGAGAGAGATATTTATGAGAGGTTCTTGAAGATGAAGGCACAGTGTAGAGAGAGAAAACAGAGGAGAGAGAGGGATTTGGATACGGCTTGCATAGCCACCGGAATTTCTATTTTCTTTTTTGCATTTTTGGTATTTTTTTTGTCCAGATGAAGATTTTTTTAAGTTTAATTACTACAGTTATAAAGTATAAGGTGAAAGTTAGGGGTGATATACTGATATTCAGAAAAATAGGCATATATATATATATAAATTTATTTATTTTTCTTGCATATATATATATATATATATAAATATACATATTTTTTGATTCATCTTGATATTTTTTTTTTTTTGGAGAAAAGATTCATCTTGATATTGATCATCAATAAAGTTTCCAATCTCTATCCGGCTAATAAATGTTGTAAGATTAATTTAATTCAATGGAAATCACACGTGATTCGTGAAGCATAAGTGAATTATGTGAACAAGTGACATTTTTATGGACTTCACACTGGTTTTGCAATTCTTTCAGAAAAAATCGTACATTTTTAGGTCCTGCTCATTGTAAGAATTATTTTAAGTGATTGTCAACTTCAATAAAAGATCTGAATTAGTGTTGTCAAAAAAATCTGAATCATTAAATTTTTTTATTTATTTTTTAGATGTGAAATGATGGCTTTTGGTGCATGGCAGATTAGAAAAGGGGATATATGGAAGTCAAGGCTCAGGTTACTATTTATTTTATGTAATAAATTTATTTCTTAATTTTTGTTTCAAGATAATATCATTTTATTAAATATTTAGGTAATTTTTTTTTGTTAGAGCATGTCTCTTGTGAGACGGTCTCACGAATCTAAATCCAGAGTGAGACGGACCTCCTGGGGACTCCGTCTTGAGAACATGAACCATGAAAATAAATTTAAAAATAATAATGAACCATGAAAAAACAAAAATAAACCCTAAAAACATGAAACCACGAAGAATAAACCCTAAAAACAAAAATAAAAACTCAAAAATAAAAAATAAACCATAAAAAAACTAAAAATCCTAAAAACCCAATTCAATTAAAAATAAACCCAGAAAAAAATAAACCGTAAAAAAACAAATATAAATCACAAGAAAAATAAAAGCTGAAAAAAAACATTTAAAACTTTTTGTGAGAACAAAATCTCACGAATTTAAATCAGTGAGGCCACTCAATTATAAGTTTTTGACTTTTGTTAATTTAAAATAGGTGTATTAAAAAGCTCCATAGGTTTTGAAACTTGGTTACCGGTACCTTGTTGTCAACATCACTCCACGAGATGAGATAATCGGGATTCCTTAGTTAAAATATCACCCCTTTGCTCCACTTTTATGATATAATTTGGCTCAACACTTAATTTTATATGAACTTTAAGAAGGTGCTAATTTCATATAAAATTTAACTATCACTAATTGATGCTGGCAAAGTTCGTACAACTCACTCTGAGACGAGGTATTCCAAAATGAGGTATTTGACTCCAATCTAATGAATAATCCACGAGGAGGGAATCGGTCTGCAACACACAAATAGGTTAGAAGGGTCCTAGGGTTGTCCCGTGGAAACCCTTCGATACTTAAGTCAGTAATTGTATTTAGTGATGAATTAATTAAAGATAAGCTATTTATATCTAGGATAGTGGGTCGTATGGGCCTATTAGAGCGATATGGGCCTCATGGGGCTTTTATAACCGGTTCGCTTGAATATTAATTGTATAGGCCGAATAGTGATAAAATCATTAAATAAAAAATTAAATATTAAACATCACTATTGAAATCACTGTGCCACACATATCATTATTTTAAGTAGCATGATATTTTAAATATAAATTATTGTATTCTTTTTAAAATAATTTTCTTATTTTAATACGTTCAAGAAAAATAAATATATTTTACAAGGAAAAGCGGTATTAATTTAAAAGAAATTACTCAATCTTGTTCCGTTGCCGTTGGTCTAGATATTTTTAGGCATACCATAAAGTTCAGCCACTAATTCAATATATTGAGAGAAACCCTATCTTTTCTTTTCTCTAAGCATGTTGGACATGCAGGTTCCACTGACAAATAATCTTTTCCCAACCCTTCTGGTATTGGGTAGCATTTATCCATTATTTGATCAGATATCTGCTAATTTGTGTTTTTCCGCAAAGGGTCCCAAAATTTGTATCGCAATTTGTTTGGTACTTTCTTTCCGGATAAAAACTCCCGTTAGACTTTTTAACGGATCTTACCCGCAATCCGGATGGCAGTTTTGTAATTTTTGCCTAGTAGGTATTTTTGTAATTTTCAAGTGGCAATTTTGTAATTTTATATTTGACTTTTCAATTTCAACGGGTTTTTTGGTAGCAACTCTTATCACTCCCCTTTTCAAACTGAACCGTCATTCTCAAACGTGGTTTTCTCTCACATTACAGTTCATTTCGAAAATTTACTCTTTCGGACGTTTTTTTCTCGACATTTTCGCAGAAGATTTGTGCGAAATCAAAGTTCATTTTTCGGAGTAGTTCGTTCGAGAGTTTTTCAAAGTTCACAGTTTGGCGTGTTCTTGTTCTTTCAAAAGATCAGAGGTCTTCGTGTGCCTTCAAAAGGTAATTTTTGCTTCATGCTAGGATTTTTAAGATTTTTGGACTTTTAAAACAGTAGTTTCGTCGAGTTTTCATATCTAGGGTTTAAAGTCTGTGCTAGTTTGTTTGGAATTATCGATTTCGAAACCCTAGTTTCTGGTTTTTCTGTAGGTTTTTTGTTTATTTATGTTGTTTCTGTGTTTTTCTGTGTTTGATATTCTTTTTTTAAATGTATTAGTAGTTAGTTCGAATAGTATTAATTGTTATTATGTAAAGTATTAGTAATGATCTCTCTGTTTTTATGTGTTGTTAAGTTGTTAGCTCTATTTTTTATGTTGGTGGTTTTTGTAGTTTCGTATTAGGCAAAATTAATTTTTTGGTCCTTTAACTTACACCACTTTGACATTTCATCCTTTTTCTTTTCACTTTTGACAAATAGTCCTTTTTCTCAACAAAAAATTGAGATTTTGTCCTCTTGCCTGCTATAGCAGGTTACTTTGACCTGTTGAGCTGATGTGGCATTTTTATTTTCAAAGTTTTTAATTTTCATTTAAAAAACAATATTTAAATCTTGCATGGCATCCTATTTGGCCTAAATGATGGAAAAACTAATTAAATGAAACAAAAAATTTGAAAAATCTGGAATATTATCTAAAAATTATGAAAATTGTTTTAACAAAATTTAAAATTATTTGACTTTTTGTAACAAAGTTTTAAAAAATTCGAAAAACCATTTTAAAATCTAAAAATTAAAATATCAAAAATTTGATAATTTCTTTAAAAAAACTAAAAATAGTAAAAACAATATCGAAATTATTCTAAAATTACAAAAAAAAAAATACGAAAGTTGTTAAAAAAAATATAAACTGTTTGAAAAAATCTGAAAATTATTTGTAATATTGAGAATTATTTTATTTTTTAAATATAAAAACTCAAAAATTATTTTGAAAAAGTTGTTTTTAAACTAAAAGATGTTTAAAAATCTGAAAACTTGTTTAAAAAACTAAAAAAATTGTTAAAAATCTAACAATTATTTGAAATATTAAAATATAAAATTATAAAAAAATGCAAATTGTCTAAAAATCTGAACAATTTGAAATTTGTCTAAAATATAAAAATAAAAAAATTTGAAAATTGTCTAAAATTAAAAAAAAATGTTTTTAATCCATTTTCAGATTTTTAGACAAATTTTCATTTTTTGAACAATTTTCGACGTTTTAAAATAGATATAATATTTCAAATAAATTTTAGATTTTTAAAAATATTTTATAGTTTTTTTAATAATATTCATATTTATTTTTTTGTACTTTTAAAACAATTTCGATTTTTTTCTATTTTTAGTTTTTTACAAAAACTATCAGATTTTATATACTTTATTTTTTAGATTTTAAAATATTTTTTTTTATTTTTTAAAACTTTGTTACAAAAATTCAAATAATTTTTAATTTTAGTAAAACAACTTTCAGATTTTTTAGATAAGTTTTTTCAGATTTTTCAAATTTTTTGTTTCATTTAATTAATTTTTCCATCATTTAGGCCAAATAGGATGCCATGTAAGATTTAAATATAGTTTTTTAAATAAAAATTAAAAACTTTGAAAATAAAAATGCCACATGAGCTCAACAGGTCAAAGTAACCTGCTATAGCGAAAGAGGACCAAATCTCAATTTTTGTTGAGAAAAAGACTATTTGTCAAAAGTGAAAAGAAAAAGGATGAAATGTCAAAGTAGTGTAAGTTAAAGGACCAAAAAAAAAATTTGCCTTTCGTATTACTAGTTACTCTCAATAGTATAAGTTGTTACACTGAAAAGTATTAGTCCGAAACCCTAGTTTTAAATGCATTATAGTTGTTTTGTCTTTGTTTTTACTACATTTGTTTCTTTGTTTTTTTTGTTAGTTCTGTGGTTTTCTTAGTGAACATTTACTTTACCAAAATATTTTCTGTTTTGATAATTTTTTTTTAAATGTATTAGTAGTTAGTTTGAATAGTATTAGTTGTTATCATGTAAAATGTTAGTAATGATCTCTCTGTTTTTATGTTGGTGGTGTTTGGTATTTTGTATTACTACTTACTCTCAATAGTAATAGTTATTACACTGAAAATTATTAGTTATTCAATGCGTTTTTATGAGCTATTATTAGTTGTTCTGTGAATTCTGGAGCTTGAAATCCTAGTTAGTCTGAATAGTGTTAGGTTTTACCCTGTAAATTATTAGTAACGATTTCTGTGTTTTTATGTGGTTGGTGTTTGGTATTTTTGTGTGTGCAGTAACAAAATGCGTACTAAGAACCCGGCAAAGAAGTCAAACATGATGATATTCCCCATTGGCTTTGGTTCCATATGAGGATCGATCCTCAAGTGAGAAATATGTGCCACCAAAGAGGAATAAGGAAGCAAAAGAGAAAGATGTTGTAGTGAAAAGAAGACGAGTGGAAATGTATTACTACACTCTATTAATAGTATTTGTAGTGACCCAAGCTTTTTGCGCATTACTTATTAAGTTTTTCATGTTATATATAAATGTATATACATAGGTCATTATATATAAGTTATACGTGTATATACACACACACACACACACACACACATATATATATATATATATGAGAATATGTCATGAGGTAAAGAAAAAAAAAATTGATTACGTATGTATGTATATATAATCAAAGTTAAAATTTTAAACTTTTATACATAATTAAGTGTTCGAGTTTATATATAAAAAAATAGATTAATATAAGTGGCTAAATTTTGGATGATAATGACTTAATGTATAATAATATAAATATGTAAATATATATATAACCCAAAGCATACGTGTATGTGCGCATGCATGGTTAAAGGTGAGGATATACATATAGATGTGCTTAGTCACCTGCTTATGTTTACTAAGCTGCAGAATTAGGATCAAGCTTGCATAGGAATATTCCACATGTCATGATAAGTGTCCTACTTGTGATTTCTTTGTTGAGAAGCTTTCAAAAATATCAAGCCACGTCATTTGCATGCATGAATTGAAGAAAATTTTTACAACTTGTATCGACCAACTAAATCGTGTTAGCCTATAAATATGAAATGCTCTTTCATAAGATTTAGGAGATACGAAAAATAGAAAGAGAGGGTCGAGTGGTGAGGTAACAAATTTCTTAGTGTTTTGAGAGTATAAGTTCGCAAAGCCTTTACTACAGTATTCACGCTCATTTTCAGCTTACCAACATAAAGGTGGGGTAACTCTTGATCCGTAAGTATGTCGTACTGTTATAATCATTGTTGTTCCATGTGTTGTTTATTTGAACAAATGAATGGACTCTCTCCTTCGGAAGTCAATAATGAATAAATGGGATTCACCTTTGGGTAATCCAAATGAAATGAATCCTTCGGGATTAATCTTTAGCTAATGGACCGCGTCTCCACGAGTGGTGCAGTCAAGAATGAATGAATGGTTCTTATAAACGTATGCGTGTGACAATTGGTTATAATCACGCTTTACGGTGTTCCCAACGAGTTTTTATACTCATGCCATATGTCTTTATATTTTTATTACATCGAGGAATAGGGCGGTGGGGCGTGTGATGAGAACGGGTCTCACTCCACCTTTTGTTAATATTTTGCTAAAATATGGGTTTGTAATAAATGAAGTACTTTTGTACAAATCCTTTGCTTAGGTGTTTTTTGTAATAATACATATAAATATTACGTTATTGTAAAAACAAAAAGAATCTTACCCAGTTTTAAATATTTTATTAATTTATCTATTTCAAGAAAGCTTCCGCAATAATATAATCCCGATACTGAGACAAGCAAGTTTAGTGTCATTCCGAGCCTAGCGGGTTCGGGCGCCACAGTGGTATCGGAGAGCGGATCTACTTTCCTATAAATTTAAAAAAAAAAAGAAGACAAGGGTTTGATTAGTCTATTTTTATTGAAAGATTGTATTGTCGAGGAGAACCATACTGTGTATGTCCCGCCCGCCTATTCCTTCAGGTAATGCGTGAATTTTAAATACATGAAGCATAAGTTAGATTATGATTGATTAAAGGATTTTAATCACGTCAACATGACAAGTTTTTATTGTGATATAGATATGTATAAGTTAAACACATGCATGCATGAAACCACTTTGTTTTGCTACATGGCAATCTGTTCTTAATTCTTAGTGCATAAGTTTTGTAATAACTAGCCAAATGGATGCTAATTCACTACACACTCGAAGAACATGTCATTAAGATTTATAAAAGTAATATTACTCTCATCTTTGCATGTCTATGTTAATTGATTATGTCTCTTTAGAAACTAATCTCTCTCGCATGCATTTTTTATGTCCCCATTGTTGGCTTTTGATAATTTATAGTTGTAGTAATTGGTAATAGTCAAATGAATTCTCATTTGTTTCCCGAAAATGGTTGTCTTTGAGATTATATGCCTTGGTATTATTTATTCCTTTATCTGGTTATTTATTTCTTTTGAGCTTACATGTACACCTCAACACTAAATTTATTAGGATCGTGATTACTGCAACTTTGATTTTGACAAAATGAACAATCATGAGAATATAGAATAATTTAGTGATACTTTAGAATTTCACAATCATAAACATATTTGCAAGATGATTTTAGAACCTCTGTTATAAGGTATGGTTGAAACACTGAAGTTTACTTATAGATAATGTATTTTCTTATAAATGTTTTAGGATGACATTGATACACACTGCTAGGAAACATGTTGGAAACACGAGTAGAGCTTATTGGACAAACTATAGATATACGACACATATGCAGTCTCCTGGCCAAGATCTTCCAAGTCATATTACTATGATGACACGTCTACGGGCTGCGACAATGCGTGCAGGTTATACTGTGACAGATTATCAGACATCAATGCGACTATTAGAAGCAACGCGAAACCCACACAAGGGTATACTTCAAATAGTTTTTGATGACTTGGTTGAAATGGATTCTGGTGGTGGGCCAGAAATTAACTATAACCGTTTCTGTGAAGGAGTTCTGCATATATGGCGACAACATAATATACATGAACAACGGGGTCGTCGATCGGAGCACAAGGCTGAAAAGCTTAAACGAAAAGCTTTTCGTTTACAAGAAAGAGGCTCGGACTTGCCTTCGAGAGGCCTACTATCACACATAAGATGCCCATCAATTTGAGGAAGGCAGTATAGAACCTCGGGATGAGGAGCCTCAACAATGGTATGATGATGTAACTCCCTCACGGGAATCACGGCCCGAAATAGAGGTCGTGTGGGAGACAACCACCGGCTAGTTTTTATCTTGAGGAGGAAAGTCAAGGAGTGCTACCTATCCGGGAGAGGGTTTATAATAGAGGCCCGCACACCTAATATATATAAATACAAAAAAAAAAAAAGTAATGTACTTACATGTATATACGAGTTTGGTAGATCAAGTCTATCTGTTTTGTGTTTGACATAGGGATATATGGTAGCTCATCTAGTTCATGCTCTTATACCAGGGTTAGGCATGTAGTCTCATTTTTGGTGTATGTATTGTATATAAAAATGGTTGCAAAGCCCCATTTGTAATGTTAATATATATAACGCGTGGTTATGATTTGTTGCAATGTTAATATATATAACGCGTGGTTATGATTTGATTCTATTTCTACTTGTTTAAATATCATTTATTTCTATTCGATATTTATATAACTCATAGAAAATTTGCGTATTTAGGAGAATCATGCCAAGAAGATTATTACAAGGAAGAAATGATCCATCTGGGAACCCCACGAATCAAGAACATGCTACAACTGATGCTGGAGAGTCAGGAGCCAACTTTGCTAGAGACTTTTTGAACACTCTACAGGATTTTCTGCAACAACAAACTCCCACTAACAATGTGCGTGATGAACCACGGCCAGAAATGCGAACAAATGAAGTGGTCGAGCAATTTCACAGTTTCGCACCACCAAGGTTTAAAGGAAAAGAAGGACCCGTTGCCGCTGAAGAATGGTTGCTCGAACTGGAACGTATATTTGATCATATGGAATGTACAAAAGAACAAAAGGTTCGGTGTGCTATTTTTCAATTAGCTGATGATGCTGGACATTGGTGGGCATCACATGCTAGGACAATGACAGAGGAACAAAAACAAACTTTGACCTGGAATGAGTTTAAGGAGATAATTATGGATCGATATTTTCCTCAATATATTCGAGATCAAAAGAAAACCGAGTTCTTAAACCTGAAGCAAGGCACTCTTCCAGTAATGGAGTATGAAAGGCGTTTTAATTAGTTATCTCGATACGCCACATATTTAGCAGATACCGAACAGAAGAAAGCTAGAAGATTTGAAAGGGGATTACGTCCTGAAATAGGAGGGATAGTATTAGGACTAAAACTACCAACTTATAGAGAAGTTGTGGAACGTGCTCAAGTGGTTTCGACCAGCTTGAATCTAGAAGCCCCATTACCAAAACCGCAGGACATGATCGGAAAAAGAAAATGGGACCCGCGTAACAAAAGAAATAATGTTCAACAAGTTAAGAAATGGAGGCCAACTGGAGCGCCAACCTTAGAAAACAAATCAATATGCTCATAGTGTGGAAAACAACATGTAGGGGAATGTCTCAAGGGGAGTAATATATGTTTTAAATGTCATAAACCAGGACATCGAGCCATGGAGTGTCCCAGCTGGTAGTACTTTAAATGCGAGAAAAGAAGGAAAAGCTCGAGTCTTTGCTATGACACAAGACCAAAAGCAAGATGAAAGCGGAGACCATGTCGGTATGTTGCCGATTTAACGTTCAGTAACTTACGCTATTTGATTCCGGAGCATCGCATTCATTTATGTCAGATAGTTTTACAAAGAAACTTGACTTAAAGTATGAGTTTGAAGATATTGAACTAGAGGTTAGCATTCCTTCTGGTAAAACTATTAAGACTAATTGCATGGTGAAAGGTGTAAAGCAAGAACTAAATGGCAACAAGATGGAAGTTGATTTACATGTGTTAGAAATGAAGGACTTTGATATCATTTTGGGAATGGATTGGCTAAGTAAGAATCATGCTACGATACATTGTCACAAAAGGGAAATAGATTTTCAAGGACCTGGAGAGCTTAAATTTATCTTTTATGGTGCGAAGAGCAATGTAAAATCACGAATAATAACAACAATGAAAGCAGTAAAGGTGTTAAGAAAGCGGGGAAGTCAAGGATTCTTGGTTAATGTAATGAGTACTCAAGACAATTGAAACCTCATGAGTTGAATTACCCTACCCATGATCTGGAATTAGCAGCGGTGGTACATGCACCGAAGATTTGGATTCATTATTTGTATGGCGGCAAATGTGAAATTTACACTGATCACAAAAGTTTGAAGTACTTCTTTACACAGAAGGAACTAAACATGCGCCCGAGAAGATGGTTGGAATTATTTAAAGACTATGATTATGCGATTCATTACCATCCGGTAAAAGCGAATGTAGTAGGCGATGCATTAAGTGGAAAGACTGAAAGACAATCAGCTAAATTACCTACGCAACAAGACTCCCTAATACAAGAATTCGCCAAATTAAATCTCATCTTTGTGAAGCCTCCTAGTACCACTATGGCAATGATAGCAGCACTAACAATTCAACCTACCTTGAGGGACCGAATCAAAGAGGCTCAGAATAATGATGGATTTTTATACAAGATAAAAGATCGAGCACTCACTGGTAATATTAAAGGTTTTGCTATCGCACCAAATGGAACACTGATGTACGAAAGAAAATTATGTGTGCCCAAGGATGAAAAGTTAAGAAAGGAAATTCTTGAAGAAGCTCATAACACTCCATATTCAGCTCATCCAAGAGGAACGAAGATGTATAAAGATTTGAAAGAAACCTATTGGTGGCGGAACATGAAACGCGTTCAATCGGAGAATTCGTAGAAAGATGTTTGACATGCCAACGAGTGAAAGCGAGCATCAACGACCATCTGGATTACTCCATCCGCTGGAAATTCCTGAATGGAAGTGGGAGCATATTACTATGGACTTTGTAACAGGATTACCAAAGACAATAAGGGGTTACACAGCTATTTGGGTTATCATCGATAGACTCACAAAGTCAGCACACTTTTTACTTATGAAGATGACTTTTAACATGGAGCATTTAGCCCAAATTTACATAGAAAGAATTGTTAGATTACATGGAGTTCCAGTATCTATTGTGTCAGATCGAGATCCAAGGTTTACTTCAAGATTTTGGAAGAGTTTACAAAGAGCTATGGGAACAAACCTCAGTTTTAGCACCGCGTACCACCCACAAACTGATGGTCAATCTGAAAGAACCATCCAAATATTAGAAGATATGCTTAGGGCTTGTGTGTTGGATCTTGGAGGGAGTTGGGACACATATTTACCACTAGTTGAATTCGCCTACAACAATAGCTATCAAGCTACCATAGGAATGGCACCATATGAGGCACTTTATGGAAGGAAATGTAGATCACCAGCTCATTGGGATGAAGTTGGCAAACGAAGAATTTTAGGTCCAAAAATCATTGAGCGAATAACCGGAGCGATTACAAAGATCAGGGATAGAATTAAAACAGCCCAGGAGTGACAAAAATCTTATGCTGATAATCGTAGAAAGGATCTGCAATTTGAAGTTGGTGAAAAGGTATTCCTTAAAATAGCACCTATGAAAGGAGTAGTCAGATTTGGAAAGAAAGGTAAGTTAAAGCCAAGGTTTATAGGTCCATTTGAAGTTCTGGAAAGAATTGGAGATGTAGCCTATCGTTTGGCCCTACCCCCAGACTTAGCTGCTATCCATAATGTCTTTCATATTTCGATGCTCAGAAAATATATTCCAGATACTAGTCATACCATTAACTATGAAAACCTTGAGATTAATAGTGATCTCACTTATGAGGAAACTCCTATAGCTATTCTGGGGAGAAAGGTTCACACCTTAAACAATAGAGAGATACCTCACGTGTTGTTACAATGGACCTATAAACCTTGGCTTATTAAGTTTTCATGTTATATATAAATGTATATACATAGGTCATTATATATAAGTTATACGTGTATATATACTCACACACACATATATATATATGAGAATATGTCATGAGGTAAAGAAAAAAATTGATTACGTATGTATGTATATATAATCAAAGTTAAACTTTTAAACTCTTATACATAATTAAGTGTTCCAGTTTATATATAAAAAAATAGATTAATATAAGTGGCTAAGTTTTGGATGATAATGACTTAATGTATAATAATATAAATATGTAAATATATATATAACCCAAAGCATACATGTATGTGTGCATGCATGGTTAAAGGTGAGGATATACATATAGATGTGCTTAGTCACCGCTTATGTTTACTAAGGCTGCGAAATTAGGATCAAGCTTGCATAGGAATATTCCACATGTCATGATAAGTGTCCTACTTGTGATTTCTTTGTTGAGAAGCTTTCAAAAATATTAAGCCACGTCATGTTGCATGCATGAATTGAAGAAAATGTTTACAACTTGTATCAGCCAACTAAATCGTGTTAGCCTATAAATATGAAATGCTCTTTCATAAGATTTAGGAGATACGAAAAATAGAAAGAGAGGGTCGAGTGGTGAGGTAACAAATTTCTTAGTGTTTTGAGAGTATAAGTTCGCAAAGCCTTTACTACGATATTCACGCTCATTTTTCACTTACCAACATAAAGGTGGGGTAACTCTTGATCCGTAAGTATGTCGTACTGTTATAATCATTGTTGTTCCATGTGTTGTTTATTTGAACAAATGAATGGACTCTCCTTCGGGAAGTCAAATAATGAATAAATGGGATTCACCTTTGGGTAATCCAAATGAAATGAATCCTTCGGGATTAATGCTAGCTAATGGACCGTCTCACAGAGTGGGTCTGGTCAATAATGAATGAATGGTTCTTATAAACTGTATGCGTGTGACAATTGGTTATAACTGCTTACGGTGTTCTCCACTGAGTTTTTATACTCATGCCATATGTGCTATATTTTATTACGATCGAGAATAGGGCAAAATGGTCAGGATGATGACAGTGAGGAACGGGTCTCCTCCACCTTTTGTTAATATTTTGCTAAAATATGGGTTTGTAATAAACAGAAGTACTTTTGTACAAATCCTTTGCTTGGCTGTTTTTTTGTAATAATACATATAAATATTACGTTATTGTAAAAACAAAAAGAATCTTACCCAGTTTTAAATATTTTATTAATTTATCTATTTCAAGAAAGCTTCCGCAATAATATAATCCTGATACAGACAAGCAAGTTTAGTGTCATTCCGAGCCTAGCGGGTTCGGGGCGCCACAGAGTGGTATCAGAGCAGATCTACTTTCCTATAAATTTAAAAAAAAAGAAGACAAGGGTTTGATTAGTCTATTTTTATTGAAAGATTGTATTGTCAAGGGAGAACCATACTCGTGTCTGTAGTCCCGCGCCTATTCCTTAGGTAATGCGTGAATTTTCTGTCTATGAAGCATAAGTTAGATTATGATTGGTTAAAGGATTTTAATCACGTCAACATGACAAGTTTTTATTGTGATATAGATATGTATAAGTTAAACACATGCATGCATGAAACCACTGTTTTGCTACATGGCAATCTGTTCTTAATTCTTAGTGCATAAGTTTTGTAATAACTAGCCAAATGGAGGCTAATTCACTACACACTCAGCAACATGTCATTAAGATTTATAAAAGTAATATTACTCTCATCTGCATGTCTATGTTAATTGATTATGTCTCTTTAGAAACTAATCTCTCTCGCATGCATTTTTTTATGTCCCCATTGTTGGCTTTTGATAATTTATAGTTGTAGTAATTGGTAATAGTCAAATGAATTCTCATTTGTTTCCCAGAAATGGTTGTGCTGAGCTTATATGCCTTGGTATTATTTATTCCTTTATTTGGTTATTTATTTCTTTTGAGCTTACATGTACACCTCAACACTAAATTTATTAGGATCGTGATAACTGCAACTTTGATTTTGACAAAATGAACAATCATGAGAATATAGAATAATTTAGTGATACTTTAGAATTTCACAATCATAAACATATTTGCACGATGATTTTAGAACCTCTGTTATAAGGTATGGTTGAAACACTGAAGTTTACTTATAGATAATGTATTTCCTTATAAATGTTTTAGGATGACAATGATACACACTGCTAGGAAACATGTTGGAAACACGAGTAGAGCTTATTGGACAAACTATAGATATACGACACATATGCAGTCTCCTGGCCAAGATCTTCCAAGTCATATTACTATGATGACACGTCTACGGGCTGCGACAATGCGTGCAGGTTATACTGTGACAGATTATCAGGCATCAATGCGACTATTAGAAGCAACGCGAAACCCACACAAGGGTATACTTCAAATAGTTTTTGATGACTTGGTTGAAATGGATTCTGGTGGTGGGCCAGAAATTAACTATAACCGTTTCTGTGAAGGAGTTCTGCATATATGGCGACAACATAATATACATGAACAACGGGGTCGTCGATCGGAGCACAAGGCTGAAAAGCTTAAACGAAAAGCTTTTCGTTTACAAGAAGAGGCTCAGACTTGCCTTCGAGAGGCCTACTATCACACATAAGATGCCCACTGTCAATTTGAGGAAGCTGGTATAGAACCTCAGGATGAGGAGCCTCAACAATGGTATGATGATGTAACTCCCTCACAGGAATCACGGCCCGAAATAGAGGGTCGTGTAGGAGGACAACCACCAGCTAGTTTTTATCTTGAGGAGGAAAGTCAAGGGAGTGCTACCTATCCAGGAGAGGGTTTATAATAGAGGCCCGCACACCTAATATATATAAATACAAAAAAAAACAGTAATGTACTTACATGTATATACGAGTTTGGTAGATCAAGTCTATCCTGTTTTGTGTTTGACATAGGGATATATGGTAGCTCATCTAGTTCATGCTCTTATACCAGGGTTAGGCATGTAGTCTCATTTTTGGTGTATGTATTGTATATAAAAATGGTTGCAAAGCCCTGTTTGTAATGTTAATATATATAACGCGTGGTTATGATTTGTTGCAATGTTAATATATATAACCCGTGGTTATGATTTGATTCTATTTCTACTTGTTTAAATATCATTTATTTCTATTCTGATATTTATATAACTCATAGAAAATTTGCGTATTTAGGAGAATCATGCCAAGAAGATTATTACAAGGAAGAAATGATCCATCTGGGAACCCCACGAATCAAGAACATGCTACAACTGATGCTGGAGAGTCAGGAGCCAACTTTGCTAGAGACTTTTTGAACACTCTACAGGATTTTCTGCAACAACAAACTCCCACTAACAATGTGCGTGATGAACCACGGCCAGAAATGCGAACAAATGAAGTGGTCGAGCAATTTCACCGTTTCGCACCACCAAGGTTTAAAGGAAAAGAAGGACCCATTGCCGCTGAAGAATGGTTGCTCAAACTGGAACGTATATTTGATCATATGGAATGTACAGAAGAACAAAAGGTTCGGTGTGCTATTTTTCAATTAGCTGATGATGCTGGACATTGGTGGGCATCACATGCTAGGACAATGACAGAGGAACAAAAACAAACTTTGACCTGGAATGAGTTTAAGGAGATAATTATGGATCGATATTTTCCTCAATATATTCGAGATCAAAAGAAAACCGAGTTCTTAAACCTGAAGCAAGGCACTCTTCCAAAGAATGGAGTATGAAAGGCGTTTTAATTAGTTATCTCGATACGCCACATATTTAGCGGAATCTGGAAAGAGAAAAAAGCTAGAAGATTTGAAAGGGGATTACGTCTGAAATAGGAGGGATAGTATTAGGACTAAAACTACCAACTTATAGAGAAGTTGTGGAACGTGCTCAAGTGGTTTCGACCAGCTTGAATCTAGAAGCCCCATTACCAAAACCGCAGGACATGATCAGAAAAAGAAAATGGGACCCGCGTAACAAAAGAAATAATGTTCAACAAGTTAAGAAATGGAGGCCAACTGGAGCGCCAACCTTAGAAAACAAATCAATATGCTCATAGTGTGGAAAACAACATGTAGGGGAATGTCTCAAGGGGAGTAATATATGTTTTAAATGTCATAAACCAGGACATCGAGCCATGGAGTGTCCCACTGGTAGTACTTTAAATGCAGAAAAGAAGGGAAAAGCTCGAGTCTTTGCTATGACACAAGACCAAAAGCAAGATGAAACGGAGACCATGTCAGGTATGTTGCGATTTTAACGTTCAGTAACTTACGCTATTTGATTCGGAGCATCGCATTCATTTATGTCGATAGTTTTACAAAGAAACTTGACTTAAAGTATGAGTTTGAAGATATTGAACTAGAGGTTAGCATTCCTTCTGGTAAAACTATTAAGACTAATTGCATGGTGAAAGGTGTAAAGCAAGAACTAAATGGCAACAAGATGGAAGTTGATTTACATGTGTTAGAAATGAAGGACTTTGATATCATTTTGGGAATGGATTGGCTAAGTAAGAATCATGCTACGATACATTGTCACAAAAGGGAAATAGATTTTCAAGGACCTGGAGAGCTTAAATTTATCTTTTATGGTGCGAAGAGCAATGTAAAATCACGAATAATAACAGCAATGAAAGCAGTAAAGGTGTTAAGAAAGCGGGGAAGTCAAGGATTCTTGGTTAATGTAATGAGTACTCAAGACAATTGAAACCTCATGAGTTGAATTACCCTACCCATGATCTGGAATTAGCAGCGGTGGTACATGCACTGAAGATTTGGATTCATTATTTGTATGGCGGCAAATGTGAAATTTACACTGATCACAAAAGTTTGAAGTACTTCTTTACACAGAAGGAACTAAACATGCGCCAGAGAAGATGGTTGGAATTATTTAAAGACTATGATTGTACGATTCATTACCATCCAGGTAAAGCGAATGTAGTAGCTGATGCATTAAGTGGAAAGACTGAAGGACAATCAGCTAAATTACCTACGCAACAAGACTCCCTAATACAAGAATTCGCCAAATTAAATCTCATCTTTGTGAAGCCTCCTAGTACCACTATTGCAATGATAGCAGCACTAACAATTCAACCTACCTTGAGGGACCGAATCAAAGAGGCTCAGAATAATGATGGATTTTTATACAAGATAAACGATCGAGCACTCACTGGTAATATTAAAGGTTTTGCTATCGCACCAAATGGAACACTGATGTACGAAAGAAGATTATGTGTGCCCAAGGATGAAAAGTTAAGAAAGGAAATTCTTGAAGAAGCTCATAACACTTCATATTCAGCTCATCCAAGAGGAACGAAGATGTATAAAGATTTGAAAGAAACCTATTGGTGGCGGAACATGAAACGTTCAATCGGAGAATTCGTAGAAAGATGTTTGACATGCCAACGAGTGAAAGCAGAGCATCAACGACCATCTGGATTACTCCATCCGCTGGAAATTCCTGAATGGAAGTGGGAGCATATTACTATGTACTTTATAACAGGATTACCAAAGACAATAAGGGGTTACACAGCTATTTGGGTTATCATCGATAGACTCACAAAGTCAACACACTTTTTACTTATGAAGATGACTTTTAACATGGAGCATTTAGCCCAAATTTACTTCAAGATTTTGGAAGAGTTTACAAAGAGCTATGGGAACAAACCTCAGTTTTAGCACCGACGTACCACCCACAAACCGATGGTCAATCCGAAAAGAACCATCCAAATATTAGAAGATATGCTTAGGGCTTGTGTGTTGGATCTTGGAGGGAGTTGGGACACATATTTATCACTAGTTGAATTCGCCTACAACAATAGCTATCAAGCTACCATAGGAATGGCACCATATGAGGCACTTTATGGAAGGAAATGTAGATCACCAGCTCATTGGGATGAAGTTGGCAAACGAAGAATTTTAGGTCCAAAAATCATTGAGCGAATAACCGGAGCGATTACAAAGATCGGGGATAGAATTAAAAAACCCAGAGTGACAAAAATCTTATCTGATAATCGTAGAAAGGATCGCAATTTGAAGTTGGTGAAAAGGTATTCCTTAAAATAGCACCTATGAAAGGAGTAGTCAGATTTGGAAAGAAAGGTAAGTTAAAGCCAAGGTTTATAGGTCCATTTGAAGTTCTGGAAAGAATTGGAGATGTAGCCTATCGTTTGGCCCTACCCCCAGACTTAGCTGCTATCCATAATGTCTTTCATATTTCGATGCTCAGAAAATATATTCCAGATACTAGTCATACCATTAACTATGAAAACTTTGAGATTAATAGTGATCTCACTTATGAGGAAACTCCTATAGCTATTCTGGGGAGAAAGGTTCACACCTTAAACAATAGAGAGATACCTCTGGTGTTGTTACAATGGACCTATAAACCTTGGCTTATTAAGTTTTTCATGTTATATATAAATGTATATACATAGGTCATTATATATAAGTTATACGTGTATATATACTCACACACACACATATATATATATGAGAATATGTCATGAGGTAAATAAAAAAAAATTGATTACGTATGTATGTATATATAATCAAAGTTAAACTTTTAAACTCTTATACATAATTAAGTGTTCCAGTTTATATATAAAAAAATAGATTAATATAAGTGGCTAAGTTTTGGATGATAATGACTTAATGTATAATAATATAAATATGTAAATATATATAACCCAAAGCATACATGTATGTGTGCATGCATGGTTAAAGGTGAGGATATATTTATAGATGTGCTTAGTCACCTGCTTATGTTTACTAAGCTGCAGAATTAGGATCAAGCTTGCATAGGAATATTCCACATGTCATGATAAGTGTCCTACTTGTGATTTCTTTGTTGAGAAGCTTTCAAAAATATTAAGCCACGTCATGTTGCATGCATGAATTGAAGAAAATTTTTACAACTTGTATCAGCCAACTACATCGTGTTAGCCTATAAATATGAAATGCTCTTTCATAAGTTTTAGGAGATACGAAAAATAGAAAGAGAGGGTCGAGTGGTGAGGTAACAAATTTCTTAGTGTTTTGAGAGTATAATTTCGCAAAGCCTTTACTACAGTATTCACGCTCATTTTCAGCTTACCAACATAAAGGTGGGGTAACTCTTGATCCGTAAGTATGTCGTCTTTGTTATAATCATTGTTGTTCCATGTGTCGTTTATTTGAACAAATGAATGGACTCTCCTTCGAAAAGTCAAATAATGAATAAATGGGATTCACCTTCGGGTAATCCAAATGAAATGAATCCTTCGGGATTAATGCTAGCTAATGGACCGTCTCACGAGTGGTGCGGTCAATAATGAATGAATGGTTCTTATAAACTGTATCGTGTGACAATTGGTTATAATCAACTACGGTGTTCCCATCGAGTTTTTATACTCACACCATATGTGCTATATTTTTATTACAGGTGAGAATAGGGCAAGCGGTTGAAACAAAGATGAGAATGGGTCTCCTCCACCTTTTGTTAATATTTTGCTAAAATATGGGTTTGTAATAAATGAATACTTTTGTACAAATCCTTTGCTTGGCTATTTTTTTTAATAATATATATAAATATTACGTTATTGGAAAAACAAAAAGAATCTTACCCAGTTTTAAATATTTTATTAATTTATCTATTTCAAGAAAGCTTCCGCAATAATATAATCCTGATACAGACAAGCAAGTTTAGTGTCATTCCGAGCCTAGCGGGTTTGGGGCGCCACAGTATTAGTTCTGCAATGTAAAGTATTAGCACTGACCATGTTTTTTGTGCATTTTTGCAGTGATTTTGTGACGCATGTAGACCACGTGGTCGTGTGAAGTGGTATCCAAATTGACTGATCCAAAAAAGAACGACATTGAAGATATTGGTTTCGGAGGGCTATTAAAAATGCCTGGGTGATTGCAATCCCCACAAAAAAATTGAAGTGGTTGATTAGAAATTTTAATGGTACAAGCCAGCTACTTAAGACAGACCAGAATATGAGTTTTATGGTGACGGCTGATGATATTTGCGACTGTTTCCTTCTACCTAGGAATGAAGGATGTGATGTGTTAAGGAATACTGAGAGTTTGGGTCTAATAGTTGAATGGGCTGATAGGTACAATTTTAAGGGAGAAGTTAGCCTGAAGTCTTTTCGGTCTGTGATGCAGAGGATGGTTGATGGTGGTGATGACTTTAACCGATTTTTTGGGTTATTTTCATTGTCTTCTTTCTTAACACCAAGTGCTAACAGGAATGTAGACTTTGGTGTTTTGAGGTCAGTGGTTGAGGTTGACAAAATAAGCAAGTTGGATTGGTACACGCATGTTCTGAATAGGCTGTGTGTGGTTGTGATAAGTACAAAAAGGGAATGTTAAGAATGTGAGTGGTTGTGTGTTAGCTTACGCAAATCTTGTACTTTCATAGATTGAAAAGGCAAGGTCGTCGTGCGGAACCCACAACCCTACCCTTGATACAACATTGTTATACCGATAAAATCAAGAATAGGGTTGCTGAAGAAATTGCGGCTAGGGAATTTGGCCAGGGAGAGTTTTTGACAGACACATATCCAGTGTCTTGTAGGAAGGGGAAGAATCGGAAGAAAAATAGTGGTGATGAAAATATTTTTGAGGAAGTGAAAAATCAGAAAGGGGAGGGAAAGAAAGGTGAAATGGATGAGAGAAAGAAAGCTCAGAAGGATGATGACAGTGAGAACGGCGAGTTTTTTGAACTGATCAATTATAAACTGCCAAAGGGGGAGATGGTGCATGAGGATATCCACAAATTGGCAAAGGATGTAAGATAAATGTTCTTACATGTATTATTATTTACTGCAAAAGTATGAGTATTTTTCTAATGTTTTTGTTGTTTTGTTTGCAGGGTATGACTGAATTATCCATGTTGCTGAGAAGGGACATGAACGTTATTTTTAATGCGCACATGGAGAGTCTGCGAAGTTCGAGCACTGATCGAAAAAGAGACTTCATCATCTCCAATCGAGGTTATGCGAGACTCAACAGTATTTTTCTAGTGCAAAGCTTCATGAGTATGTTGATGAGGTGGTGAGTAAATTTACGAGAATGAAGAAATTCATTGACCCTTCAATGCACCGTTTCGATATTCTGACTCCGTAGGAGGAAGTAATACCTGGTGAAAAGGAAGAATTGGCAGTGGATGATGTGGATGAAAAAGCAGCTGATGAATGTGTTGCATCACTTGAGAAGGATGATGAAGAGGATGATGAAAAAGGAATAAGTAGCAGTTGCTGAGTGAGGCATTATTTATTACACTGCAAAGTATTATTTGTTACACTGTAAAGTATTAGTTGTTACACTGTAAGGTATTAGTTGTTACATTGTAAGGTATTAGTTGTTACACTATAAATTATTAGTTGTTACACTAGAAGATATTAGTTGTTACACTGTAAGGTATTAGTTGTTACTATTAATTGACTATTATTTTGTGCAAACAGTTGAACGGTGGCCCATCCGTGAGAAAAAAGCCTTTAGGTGTTCATTCATGAAAAAACACAGCAAAAATTTTAGTGGAGTTGTGTTGTCAAGGAAGGAAAAGGATGTGATCACTCTTTTTTTTCAATCTCAAACGAAAGAAAAGAGTAAGTAATGTTTGAATCAAGTTATTTTTTGATTATATTGTTTGAATAATACTTTTTTCATTATTAACTTTTGTAAGTTATTTTTTTCAGTCAAGCTGAACCAATTTTTGCACATGCTGGTGCTTTTTACATTTCGCTTGTTGATATGTCCACGTTGAATGATGAAAGTTTGATCCACATAAGCATAATTGATACATGGGCAATGCTCCTCAACAAAAGACCAGTGGATGCAAAGAGGAGGTAATGTTTTTATTTCCATGCTCAATATCCTGTAAGCAAACAACGTTATTTTTTTTTCATGTATTAATATTGTGTTATTTGCAACCACTATATATATCAAACATTGTTGAAGAAAACAATGCTAGAGATTGGGCAACCAATCTGAGAGATTGTTGGGGAACGTGGATGAAATCAGTAGAAGTGATGGATTTGAGTGGATTTTTATTTCTAATGAAAAGTTTACTTATTATACTTATATGTATTAGCTATTACACTGTAAAGTATTAGTTGTTACATTGTAAGGTATTAGTTGTTACACTGTAAGGTGTTAGTTGTTACACTGCAACGTATTAGTTAATATTCTTTTTTTGTTGAAATTGTAGATTTTTCCCCAATTTGCTTCAAAGAGCATTTTGTAGCTGTTTTAATCAATTTTAATGCCAGCAAGGTGTAATATCTGAACAATATAGTCCACCATGAAGCTGTTGTTGGAAACTACGACAAACTCGGGACTATTGTTGTAAACTAAACATTTTGCTACTTTAGACTATTTTTGTAAAAGTATCAGAAATATTAATTAATACTTTTATTGCCTTTTCACTTATTCCAGCAAAAGAATTTTTCTGTTTTGGCGATAGAATTAAGTCATCCACGAGAACAAGAGGTTGAACGTTTTCCTTGGAAAATGTTCTATTCAGCTGGCCAGGCAATGCCAACAATGTGGATTGTGGTGTATTTTTAATGCACCACATGGAAATTTTTATTAGGAAAGTCTACTTGAGTCCAGAAAAGTGTTAGTTTTTTCATTTGAGTATCTTGCAAAATTATACCAATTTCAGAAAAGTGTTAGTTTTTTTCATGTGAGTATCTTGTAAAATTATTAGTTCCTTAAGAAATGTATTAGTTGTTGAACAGAAAAGTGTTAGATGTGAAACAAAAAGTATTATAAACAAGTAATGTATTTATGAAGACTACTTGGTGAGGCTTTTTACAAGCAGTTCCAAGTATTATAGGTTCAGGTATGTATCCTTGAACAATTAACCATTAATGTTTTTAACAATTAACAAGTATTAGGAATGCTTTTATAATGCATTAATCCTCTGCGCCAGAATTAAGTTCAAATAATAAACAATCCTAGAACAATAAAACATGAGATATGAATTCACACACAAAATAAGAAATGTATCAGTATATACATTAACAAGTATTAGCAAATATGTTACAATGTATTAATCCCCCAGAAAAGTGTAAAGAATAATCAGATTAGTGTAAAGAATAAAACATGAGATATGAATTCACTCACAAAATAATTGTATGTTGAAACACATCGAAATAATCAGTACAACTAATAATAAAACATAAGTTATGAATTCTCACACAAAATAGGAATGTATCAGCAGATACATTAAAATGTATTAACAAATACATTGACAAGTATTAGCAAATATGTTACAATGTATTGACAGGAAAGTGAATTGTAAAGAATAATCAGAATTAAGTTCAAATAATCAACCCTCCTAAAACAGTTTAGGATTAGGAGTTTTCGACCCGAACTCCTTTGATGTATGTGTGTTTGATGTGTCAGCACTTTTCTTCTTCTTGTTTATTTTCAAAATGCTCTTTTGTTCTTTGTTTTCTGCTCTTTGTAACTGAATGAGTAGGATCTAAGATATTAGTAGAAGAACTAGAAATCTCAGTTTTGAGCTGCAGAATTCATTGTAGCAGCCTTCAATTTATCAACTGCCATAGAATCCCAGTTATAACCATCTTTAAGGATTCTTCTTGCGTCCTCATTTTCTTGGCATTTCAATACCATATTACAATACTTGCGCGCCATTTCATGACGCAAAAGAATGCAATCCTTATGCTTGTTTCTATGTCCAATTCCTCTATCTAATTTATCCCCTAAATCCTTTTCTGCAAACTTTGTCCATCTTCTTTTGATATAACAACTTTGTATTTAAGTCACCGAATTCACATTAAAGAACCGTAACGAATGATGACACAATAAAATACATTCTTCAAATATCTTGGAAGAACAACTTATAAACTTAGTTGTAGTACAAAATGTTACTGCATGTGAACCAACTCCATCATCATTCAAAACATTATAAAACATAATATCGCTCTCAAAATGGAACACTGTACAAGAAGTGGAAATTGACTTCAAAAATTCATCTTCAAAATCTTTAAAAAGTTTCATTGTATATACCTCAGAAGCATTCTTCAATAGTCCAGTCAATGGCAATACAGATATACGAGCCGCCCTTGAACACTGAAATTCATCCTTTGTTTCATTGCTCTCCTCCAACGTTTAATTGTTTCCTTGAAAATTCCATAAAAGTCAGTCAAACTGGTTGTTTTCTTCGCATTAAAACCAATGGAATAGTTTGTACTTTCACTTTGCTGTGAAGACAATATTCCAGAAGAGAAAAAGTCTTTGTTAAATGCGGTATACCACTTCTCCCTTAAATCAAATAACCTCTTAAACCATGAATGGTCTTCTAACTCATTTTTTGTAATCATTTTCTCCCAACAGTCCTAAAATTCTGCTTCATTTGTGCACCCTGATAAACACTTGGTAAATGCATCGTTGAAGTATTTGTCTCCTTTCAAATTCCCGAACCGACTTACAACATTTTGGTATAGGTTCCATAAGCATAACCTATGTCGTGTACCTAGGAAAAACTACATAAAAAAATAAATAAAACAGATTAAAAGTAGGGATAAAAACATTTAACCCCCGAAACTATTTTAAATTTTACACTTAGCTATACGAACTTTGAAACGTTACACTTTACCCCCCCAACTTTGCAATATTTTACACTTTACCTTAAATTCCAGATTTACCCCTATTATCATTAAAGTTGATTTTTTGTTTACCCTCTAAACTTTAAAGATATTGTGTTTTACCACCTAAGCTATAAATATTATTGTATTTTCCACATTTACTCCTTATGGTCTTGTGATCCTCGAAAATGGTATTAGAGCCTAGGTTTATTAAGAACATTAAGTTATATTTATTACATTTATGTAATTAACAATTTGTGAGGAGAATTTCTCCAAGAAAATGGATCTGGACAATTATCCAAGATGTATACCTTACAGGAGATGTCGTCAAATTTTGAAGATATATGCACAAGAACACCAGGACAAGATAACATATTGAAACAATCAATATGTTGAAAAAGAACTCGCAGGAGCCGATAGGAAAACCTTGAGACAATGCAATAAAAAAGCATCATATTATCTGAGTTTCCTTACTGTAAATCAAATATTATATGTAGATCTGATGAATCGTCAGGAAGTAGCCCATCAATATCATGAGGCCTGATGGAATACCAGAATGGAACAAGATACTTCCTGACACATCTAAGTTCTCAAAAGATCTTAGGGAAGTCTAAAAGACGGAGGACTATGGCAACTACCATAATCATCTACCAACACAAGTTCATCAGATCCAAAACCAGATGGAGACGATGGTGAAATATCATAAGAAAACACTTGAAATCCTTCATGATATTTAGAAACAAGTCAAGAATCTGGATAACAGACCAAGTTTATTCGGAGGAAAGAAACGTATTGATTTCGGAACAGTACCCTATTTACACCAAAATGGGAAACTAACCGAAGTTGTGCAAAAAATGACAGATGATGAAAAGCTCCTTTTTATTATCAAAGGAAAATCCGTCATACACTAAAAAGGGACGGATATGGAAAAGGTTAATCTTAAAGTTCTACATGACCTTGTTGAATCCTTCGCAGGATTAGGAATTGTAGATTTAAAGATGAACACAGGAGATGGCTCAACATTGGTTACTCTTGACCAACATCAAAGACCACCTCCACCACCATCAATTGATCCCAATGTTGCAGAAAGTACACCACATCATGGTGATGAACCAATACCGCACGCTGGAGATTTTACTAAAAGAGGAGATCCTATTGTTTCAGGAACTCGACAATGTTCCAAAAGGCCAAATCTTTATAATATGCCTTATAGAAATCACAACTTGATCCGATACATCCATATGGATTGATGCTAAATCTGGATATCCCAGATTTCAAAAATCGAGAAGTCCTTATTGATGATTGAGCATCGACTATGAGGATTGTAGCAGGTACCCTCGATCTTACAAAAGATGGATTCATCTTACTCATTGAGATGAGTCTTGAAGGATTTGTAAAAATTGTATGGGATATGACTGGATTAGAAATGAAAAGCAGCGTCACAGCTGGAGAGCCATTGAAATGAATTGTCGATAATATGGCAAAATTATTTAAAATCCATTTTATCGGCACATGCTATTTTAAGGGATTGGAAGAAGAAAAAAGAAAAAGATACAAAGAAGTCCTCTACTGCCTTGAGTTGCATGATATTTATCATATTGACGAATATATCAAGTTGTTCACCGAGTACAGATGGAAATCCAAGGTGGAAGATAAAGAAGCTTCGCAATTATTCTTTGCGAAGATACCAAGTCCCTGGAGAGAAATGATTACCAGGGAATATAAGAGTGCAGTAGATTTAGATATAGTGGCCAGATGTGTAAGTCCAAATGGCTACGATAATCTAGAGGGGGGTGAATAGAATATGCCCATTTTCTCGATTATGCCCTCATTTTCGAATGTAATAAGCCAAGACAAGAATGGAAGTGCGGGAAGTAAACAACACGCGTCGATTTATAGAGGTTCAACCCACCTAGGGCCTAATCCTCAACCACCCCAGTATCTCCGGGATGGATTTTAAAAAGAAAAAAAGATTTTATTAATTACCACAATTAATACAACATCACCTTACAACTCCTTTCTAGAGACTACCACAATCTCCCTTGAAGATTACCACGATCTTCTACGGCACCTTGTGAAGATTACCATAATCTTCCACCTTGAAGAACACCAAATTCTTCAATACCTCAAAGAGCACCAAACTCTTCAATAAGAAGATTAGCACAATCTTCTAACACCTAACACCTAAGATCACCCAAGTGTGTTCTTACCACAAGAACACTCACAAGGATATCTTGTGTTGAATGATGACCACAAATTCAAGATTACAACTCGATAATGAATTATACAATTTTGAGTGGAAGTGTAATCAAGAATAAAGCCTAGACTTCAAGATGTGAAAGTGTAAGACCTTAGGCTATTACAACAAGAATATAGAAAATGAAAGGACAAGTATTTGCTTGAGTGTATCTCTTGTTGTGTTGTGTATAGTGGTTATCTTGTTGCTCCAAAACTTTCTCTATTTATAGGAGAGGTTTGATCAAGGATAGGCTCCTTTTGGGGATTGAAAATCTACAAAAAAATACAATTAAAATCAAGAATGCAGCCGTCAGAAATCAATCCCACAAATTAAGGAAAATCGATCTTGTCAGCGATAGAAGTTTCTTTGTCAAAAACGGTAGGGCGACGACGCGTCAGAAATGAGAAAACATTGAAAACACTGATATTTTACATAGGGCGACTGGTCAATGGGGCGTCCAACCGGTCGACCCTGTGTTGGACCGGTCTGCCTGGTTATTTAAACAAAACAGAGAGCAGGCTGTTTGCACAGGCATCGGTCGACCTATGTTGACCGGTTAACGCCATTGATCGGCCTCTAGGTCGACCGTTCGGCCTCTTGCATTTTGTGTTCGTCCTGTTTTTTGTTTCTAAAATCAACTTCAGACACAGGATGCTCTATAGGGTGACCGATTCGCCTCAAAATAGAAGTGTTGTCCAATTTTTATCGAAAATAAACTTCAAGAAATACTCCGAAAAAATAAGTAAAAACATTTTAAATCGTTTGGGAGTGTTTGGACAACATTTAGAAATATTGTTTTGGTATAAAAACCTTTAAAACAAAATCATCAAAATCATGATAAAAACATATATCAAACAATCTCCTCTTTTGTTGATGATTACAAACCAAAATAATTTTAAGAGATTTTAAGAGGTCGATTTTGAAAACAAAACGAATTTTCCGGTAAAAAATAACTATCCGTTTGAAGCGACAAATTTTCAAACAATAGCCACAAGAAAGGGAGTAAAGATTTTCAAGAACCATTCTGTAAAAGCTCCCCCTATCAACATGCACATCAAGATAAGTAACGAAACAACCATACAAAAGCTAAAAGCTCAACTTTTAAACAATGTAAATAAGAATATCATGAGCTTAGAAGCTCCCCCTGTCAAAAACAACCATTAGTCAAGAATCACAAGTCCAATATACATCCAATGGAGTAGTTTATATCCACATGTTATAGCTTCTTTCGTGAGCTTATTTTAGCTTCTTTGAGCTAAAGAGCTTATTTCCTATTTCTCCCCCTTTGGAATCATTAAAAAGAATGTTAGCACGATAAAAACATCATATATCCATATCAAAGTGCGCAATTTAACCGATTTATCGAGCCATTGAACATTAAGCTTAAAATTCCAAAAGCTAAGGGAAGAATTGATCATATGACTTGTAAAAGCTCATATGATTTTCAAAACATGATCTCTATAAATATATAAGACATTTGAAATTGAGAGAATAATGTAGGTGATGAATTTTTCTTTGAAACATTTTATCGAACATTTGGCGGGCATATAATGAAAAAGACGATGTATAGAGCCCTTGTAAAAGTAATTAAGCCCAATTTTTCATCACCAAAAGCAATTTTACAAATATCATCCAACAACAATCATCATGCCCAACACATGTATATAAGAATTCCAACAAAATATCAAATCTGAAGCACATTCTCAAAGGTTTAACCTGTTGGGATTTGGTCCAGCATCCTGCCTGCAATGGGCTTTAAAAGAGGCGCGAGGCGCGGCCCGCGATTCGAACTCGTGAGCGCTGGATTGCATAGTTAAAGGATAGCTTAAAGGATATGATTTGGACTACCTATACCAACAGATGCATCTTCTTTTCTGGTGCCCATTACATAGAAACTCTGAGGTTAAGCGTGCTTGGCCGGAGTAGACATGGGATAGGTGACCCCCTGGGAAGTTTTCCAGGGTGCGCGTGAGTGAGGATAAAGCGCGCTAGAAAAGACTCATGTTGGTTTGTGGGGACAATCGTTAATCCGAGTAGCGCTAGAGGTCCAACAAGTGGTATCAGAGCGGTTGGTTCATTGAGCCTTCCGCACTGGTTACTGAACTAGATCTCCAAATTTTTCAAAGTCTGGTTTAGTACTTAAGTTTTCAAAACTCCTTTTATCATTAAAAGTTCTTATCATGGAAGCAAATTTGACACGCATCCCTATGTTCACAATTGAAGAATTTGATGATTGGAAAATTCGTATGCAGGCTCATCTATCAGCATTACATGATGAGATGTGGATAGTGATAGAGGATGGGCCACTGCAAATCTTAAAAGTGAACACAGTTGTAAGAAGAGCTACAGCTGTAAGAAGAGCTACAGCTGAAGGTGTAGAGGATGTTGCCCCTAGACCAGCTATGGTTGAAAAACCAAGAACTGAATGGACAAATGATGACAGAAAAAGATACAACCTGGACAATGTAGCCAAGGACATCCTTTACAAAACCTTGGACAAAACAATGTTCAATAAAGTCAAATCATGCAAAACGGCTAAAGAAACCTGGGACAAGCTAACATTGATTTGTGAAGGCTAAGAGCAAATCAAGGAAAATAAATTATCGGTGGTCGTACAAAAATTTGAGAATTTCAAAATGATCGCAGGAGAAAACCTGGATCAACCGGATGCTCGGTTCACGTAAATCACCAACGAGCTATCCGCACTCGAAAGGAATATACACAAAAGGAAATGTGTATGAATATCCTAAAAAGTCTCCCACCTTGAATGGGAAATGAAGGTCATGGCACTGAGACATTCCATGGACCTATCGAAGACCTCAACCATGAACTATTCTCGGATCTCAAAGCCTACGAATTTGAGCCGAGAAGAAAAGATCAAGAAGAGATTGTACCCCAAAACAACAAGCTCTCATTGTTAAGGATGGAAAGAGAGCCGAGGTCAAAGAAGTCATTGATCCGTAAGAAATAGCCCGATGGTTAAAAGTTCAACAAGTTCTTCAATAAGAACTACAAGAGAGGCAAGGGCGAATCTTCCGAAGACACTCGGCTCCCTCCAAGTCAAGGGAAGATAGGCCAACCAAGAGAACAGATCATCAAAAAGTCAATATCAAAGGGCCGACAATCCAAGAATGGAAAGAGGCGATCAAAAGGTTGAATATCTATGCTGAACTGTAGGCAACCAGGTCACTATGCCATTCATTGTCCATATCCTATAGTCAACAAATACAGGAATGAAGAAGAAAGAGAGGTCGTCGAGAGAAAGAAGACAAGAAAAGAAAAAGGCAATGTTGGCTGCAGAGATCAGCCGAGACACCAAGTCAAGAGAGACATCGATTGAGAGCAAGTGAAGCCGACTACTCAAGTGACTCGAAGAAGAAGCCCGATCCGTTTGATGGCCAAGGAACAAGATCAACCTAACCAAGAAGATGAGGTACACTCTAACTCATCAAACTCAGATTCTAGTGATAGTGACTATGACACACACACTTCATCACCCACTGATCTTTATGATTCATTAGGCAAAATGATGAAAGATTTTGAACACATTAAATCCTCACACACACTACTAAATGAGGAAAACAAATACTCGAGAGCCAAAACTCACAAATGACTAAGGAGCCGAGTACTCTAAGTCAAATAGGTCGATGAGAATAAAAGTTTAAAGGCTGAAAATGCCAAGCTAATAGCAGAAATAGCTGCCATAGAAAAGAGGGAGAATGACCTCAAAAATGTGATTGCCTCATTCACTAAGGCATCTAAATCATTGGATGATCTTATTATGAGTCAAAGAGAATGTGGAGACATGACAAAGCTTAGGATTTAATTCCTCTGTGCTATGTCATACTCCAAAAGTAATTTTGGAAAAAGGATCTTCAAGCAAAGAAGAGTCTCAAAAATCCAAAACTCCAAATGGTGCACACACATTCACTCCAAAGCACAATTACAAGCAAACTGGCCTTGGTTATAAAGGAAAAGGAAAACAACCAGTTGGGTGCGTTGAGAGGACAATCGAGAATAAATTCAGCCAAGTTCCTCAAAAACTCCAAACAGAATTACTCAGAAAGAAGAAAGAGCTACCAAAAACCCCAAAAATTCTATCAAAGAAACACATATGATGGGAATGGTAGAAAATATCCAAGCCAAGCCGATTGGAACGATGTGAACTATCGGATAAACTTATGGAATATAAGCCCAAATGGCAAAGGCCTAGAACTCAAGAAAGGTCATTCCAAAAGTATAAGAGCTTTCATCAAAGACACATATGCACCTGGCACTACACTCGGAGACACCACAATTACCCAAAGAAGGCAATTGCTAAAACACATATACGAGTATCTGAGACAAAAGAGACAAATTTGTATGAACCTAGAATCCCCAAGCAATTTGCCAAAATTAATTATGATTATGGCAATCGATAGATGGCAACCCCTTAGAGCCGGATCATTTGGCTATAGTCTGGTTGGATCATCTTACAATACTAACCCCTCGGGACCTGGACAAGTATGAGTACCTAAAACTTAATTTCCTTGATTGCGGTTCAAAGAAATGAGTGCCAAGGAACCTGAACCGGTACATGGATAGTGGTCATTCCCGGACATATGACAGAAACAAGAAAAATCTGCCAAAATTCAAGGAAGTTAAGGGAGCAAAAGTCATATTTGGAGGAAATGAAGCTCGAGTGAAATAAGAGGCATTGGATCCATCAAGAATAACGGATTAGAAATCACATATGTTGCATATGTTGAAGGACTCAACTTCAACTTGCTAAGCATCACCAACTCGCGACAAGGGCTATAATGTTGGATTTAACATGGGTATATGCCAAATCAAGGATATTGAATCAAATGAAGTTGTGTTGCAAGGATGCGCTTAAAAGAACATGTATGTAGTAGATTGGTCAACCGCAACACCCAAAGACTGTCTATTAGCAAAGAGCACAAACTGAATCAAGTTGGTCAGGGCACAAAAAGATGAGTCACCTGAATTTCAAAACACTTAACAAGCTTGCCGTAAATCTTGTGGAAGGTCTTCCGGACTCATTATATAAGAAGGAGAGTATATGTGACGCATGCGGAGGGAAAAAGATCAAATCATCATTCAAAGAAAAAACATGCCCATCTTCAACAAGGATATTGCACCGCTACATATGGATCTATTTGGTCCAGTTGAACCAGCTAGCATAAGTGGGAAGAAATATACCTTGGTGGTAGTAGATGAATACTCAAGATATACATGGACAATATTCATGTGTAAGAAGAAAAGAAACTCTACAAAAACTACCACAACCGATGAAGAGGATTCAAAATGAGAAGAGCGAAACCATTATCAAAATAAGATCGACAGGAACCGAGTTTGTCAATGGTATAATAACTCAATATTGTATTGAAAATGGCATTGGTCATGAATTATCTGCAGCAAGGACTCCACAAACAGAATGGAGTTGCGAAAGAAGGAATAGAACACTCAAAGAAGCAACAAGGACCATGTTAGTTGACGGGGCTACCAAAAAGATTTTGGGTCAAGCAATCAACACAACACTTGCTACACTCAAAATAGATGTATGATAAACAGACAACAAAAGACTCCTATGAGATTTGGACAGGGGAGAAAACCAAATGTTGCATATTTTAGAATATTTGGATGTAAATGCTTCATCCATAACAATGGAAAAGACAATCTAAAGGCTTTCGATGCTAAAGGCGATGAAGGTATCTTCTTGGGATACTCACCGAAAGCAAAGCCTCTGAGTACTCAACAAAAGAACTATGGTTGCGGAGGAATCCATTCATGTGGTATTCGATGAGCCAAATGTAAATGGAGAAGACATTGAAGAATCAACGATAAGTCAATCATCCAACCATACGAAAAAGTCCCTATCTTTGGCAAGCCGTAATTATAAACTCGGATGAAGATGAGATAGCCGAGTCTCATAAAATGCTGGAAAATTTACAACTAAGTGATTGCGAGAGAGCCGATCAAAGCAACACAGACTACTAGACGATCAATCCAGCTAACTTACTTCAACTTTGATGTAAGATGGTGAAAGACCATCCACCGAACTTGTCATTGGAAATATAAGAGAAGGTGTCAAAACAAGATCTAGAACTCAACAAGAAGCTATGTTCACATGCTTTATCTCACAAATAGAGCCTAAAGATGTGTTACAAGCATTGGATGACACACATTGGATTCAAGCTATGCAAGAAGAGTCAATCGGTTTGAAAGAAATAAAGTATGGGAATTAGTTCAAAGACCCACCCATCAAAATGTTATTGGTACTAAATGGGTGTTCGAAACAAGATGAACGAGGAAGGTCATTGTGGTAAGAAACAAAGCAAGACTAGTAGCCAAAGGATATTGCCAAGAAGAAGGAATAGATTTTGATGAAACATTTGCTCCTGTAGCAAGATTGGAAGCTATAAGGATGTTTCTTGCCTATGCAGCTCACAAGAATTTTATTGTATATCGATGGATGTAAAAAGTGCATTCCTAAATGGTTTATTGGAAGAAGAAGTGTATGTTGAACAACCTCCAGGATTTGAGCGAGGAAGACTCTTGGAGATAAGGTATACAAACTCAAGAAAGCTCGGTATGGATTGAAACAAGCACCCCAGCATGGTATGATACTTTGTCACAATTCCTAACTCGAGAATGGATTCACAAAAGGAAAAGTAGATAGAACACTTTTCTAATTCAAGACAAGAAAGAGCATACTTGCTTGTTCAAATATATGTGGATGACATCATTTTGGATCCACAAACAAAGAGTTATGTGAAAAATTTTCAAACCTCATGCAAAGCAATTTGAAATGAACATGATGGGAGAGTGACATTCTTCCTTGGACTCCAAGTAAAAAAAAGTGAAGGATGGAACCTTCATAAGTCAAACAAAATACACCGAGATTTAATGAAGAAATTTGGTATGGAGGAGAAGTCTTCGTGAAAATACCAATGAATACATCAGTAAAAATGGACATGGATGCGGATGGCAAGCACATGTAGATCAAACAAGATCTGAGCACTTATTGCATCATTGCTTTATCTCACAAAGCGGGCGGACATCACCTTTGTTGTAGGTGTATGTGCGAGATTTCAATCGCCCCAAAAGAGAGCCATATGATCGCAGCTAAGAGGATCTTGAGATATTTGAAAGGAAGCCAAGAAGTTGGCTTATGGTATCCAAAGGAAAGGTGGATTCAAGCTAATTGGCTATTCGACTGACTATGATGGATGCAAGAGTTGACAGGAAGAGCACCTCGGGCACATGTCAAATGCTTGGAAATAGGCTAATTTCTGGTTTAGCAAAAAGCAAAATTCAATAGCCACCTCTACACCAAGTGACGAGAATACATAGGCTAGGCAAAATTGTTGTGCCAAATCCTATGGATGAGGCGGAATGAGAGACTATGAAGTTGAAGAAAAGGAAATTCCAATCATGTGTGATAACATAAGTGCAATTGCAATCACTCGAAATCTTGTGTTGCACTCAAGAACAAAGCATATCGATGTCGATATCACTTCATAGAGATCATGTTGAAAAGAAGGACATCATCTTGGAATATATCTCAACCGATAAACAATTGGGACATATTCACAAAACCATTATGTGAGTCAAGATTTGAAGAACTCAAGCATGAGTTACGGTTAATTGAGTGAAATGATACTCGAAGACTCAAAGAAAAGAAATGAAACACAAAAAGAGAAAATGACTGAATTCTCAAAATCGGCTAAATGAATCACCATGCCGGAAAGACACTATACGAATAAGCCGACAAATGAGTCAATGAGAGAACTGACGACTAAGAGTTAAATCGGCTAAAGATAAGCTGAGTCATTTATGAGCAAAGTGACAAAAACGCAGTCGTTTTTACTAAGCGGGAATGTTTTTAAGAATGACGTCAGCATAATGATGATGTGTACAGACAAAAAGCTGCATACCAAGCTTATGATTGAATATAAATGTTGCCGCATTAAATTCAAGACATTAAATGCTAATCGGCGTGCAAAATCTAAGCCGTTGATTTCGATCACATTTCAAAAACCACCCGCACGTCCTTTCAGAAACCATACTTAAACCATTTTTGTCTGTTTTCTCTCACTTTACCAAAACGTTTCATTTCTATCTCAGAAGCAAAGGCAAAACTCTCTCAAAACCCTATCAATATTCAAATCAACTTCTAAGTTTCTTTTCGTGAAATACTGAAAAATGGCACCAACTTATGATTTCGTCAAGCTAGGGAAGCAAATCCACACTGGGTCTACTATGGATTTCGAGGGAATGATCAAACAGGGGTCCGATAACGCCCTCATAAAGAAAATCGCTGAAAAGCTCGAAACGTCCGGGCTGAAACCATTTCTGACGATGGAGTTCTTGATGACCTATGTGGAAGAGGTCGCACAGTTCTACGTGAACGCTGAGATTCACGATGAGGGGATCAAATCCTCTGTTCACGGGAAGGAGTTCATCATCTCTGCCAAGATCCGCGAACACCGCTTACTACCGCCGGAAGGAGCACCGAGAAATCAATGAAGTCGACGAGACTTGGCCGCTGCTTGGAAGGAAGTAGCCAAGACCGACTATGCTGAAAAGATAGTCTACACAACCAAAAAGGGGCTGTTAAGGAGGACTACCACAAACTGTTGGACATAGTTGCCAAATGCATAGACATCAAATTTGGCAGCTTTGACCAACTGTCTAAAGCAAAACTGATCGTAATGGCTGCGATCATTGAAGAAAAGCAAGTAAACTGGGTTGAGTTTGTCTACAGCAGACTCTGCCAGAATGTAGGGAACAAATCCTTCAAAGAGGATGGTGCATTTGGAGGATCCCTGGGATATGGCCTGGTGATTGGCCGGCTGATGGAGGTGAAAGGAGTCCCTCTTCGACATGGAAAGGCGTTCCATGTAAACAAGAGGATGTTCAGATCAAACCTCTCTGGCGCACAGAAGAGAGCCCACGCCAAGAGAGCTGATACAAGTGAGGGGGAATCAGCTGACCCTGAAGATACAGCTTGTTTCCTCTCCACCAAAGAAGAAAGCTGCCCCTGCAGCTGCTAAGAGAACTGTTGCCCCTGCAGCTAAGAAAAACAAATCTGCTCCTGCCCCTGCAGCCGAGTCGCCTGCCCCCGCAGCCGTGTCTCCTGCCCCAGCAGCAGCGGCCGAGAAGGAATCTCAAATACCTTCTCCGGTCGTCAAAAAGAGGAGGACTGATAAGCCAAGACGGCCTGCTCCTCAGAAGAAAACACCAGCACCGGCCCCCGCCGCCCAGGACTCAGAAGACACTCTCTCCGAGCCAGAAATCCCTCTAGTACGAACTAAGAGACGAAGAAGAATCATCAAGCAATCCGAACTTGAAAAACCGGCTGAGTCAGCCACTCAGCTGAAACAGATACCGGAGACTGCTGGAGAAGTAGAGTCTCCAGATATTATTGATGAAACAGCCAAGTCTGCTGAAGGCGATCAGCAGAGGCAAACTGAAGACCCAGTTGTAGTTCGAACAGCTGAGACACAAGAAGAAGCTGAAAGAGATGATGATGTGATGATCCTATCCCCACTTTATCCAGACATCCAAAATCGTCTGCGAGAGTGGAGGAAGTGGAAATTGAGTCGATCCAGGGAACAGTTCCAACGGCCTGAGTTTATCGAAGAAGAAGAGGAACTGATGAACTTTCTTGGAGTGACCACTGTGGTCCAAGCATTGGATGAAGAAAACTGCACATATATCTTGCAGATCTTCAAGGACAAGGAGAAGGAGAGACAGGCAGAGGAAGGCCGAGGCACGTGAGAAGGCCAAAGCATCCCCTATCACCGCACTGACAGAACACACACATCATCTCCTTGACGTCTTATCGATAGTGATGAGGATCTGGACCCTGCTGCTGCCACAGAAGAGTTGCAAATGCAGCAAGCAATGCACGAATCCAGAATTCTTCATGAGAAAAGAATAATGGAGGGACCAGGAGAGTCCTCCAAAACACAACCGAGTTGGACCCAATGGGAGTGGTGCAGCATATTGCCCACGATTGTTGCTTGCCACCACTTCCCCACTCACTCGGAAGAAGGAATTAAGGAAACTGGCGATGAAAGCGGGTTAGGGGGACCCCAGTCAAGCCAACCCCTAATGAAGGTGTCTTACCACCTGCCCCAACGGCTGAACACTCAATAGAAATAGCCGGAGTTTGGAGACGAGTGACCCCATTCCAAGTCACTCACTGGTGCGCCAGCCGAGGGGAAACTCCTCTCCACCGCAGCAAGGTCGAGGATGTTGCAGATGACTCCACAACGAATCTAGGAGGCGAAGTGGAGAAAGTACAAACACAAAATACAGCAAGTTGCCATCAACGGCTCAGACAGCTTGAGACTGTCTCAAATGAGGTGCCAACTGCTCAAGGCTAATGACGCTGATGCAGTCGAGGCACGGAAGAACGACCTGGAGTTAACACTGGGCGATGAAAGTGCAATCCATGGGGTTGAGACTCCAATGGATGCCACCACGAGAAGACCCTAAGACAGGCCGACATCGCCGAAAGGAGGTCCAGGACTCATTGCAGCTTGAGACTGCAGGAGGTAATGAAGGCCAACGGAGGTTGAGACTTCCCGGTAAGTCTGGTTGAAGAAGAGAACATCCTCATTCTATCATTGATCCATCCGAAAAGGAGATTAGCGCACTTCACGACTCCTAGGAAAATCCTGATGTAACCTTTCTCGGGATCGGAAGAAGACGATGAAGGCGAGTCATCCCCCGATCGATCCAAAAGACTCAGCTAAGGATGTTCCAACCACGAGCAAGTCGACCTCAAGACTACTCATCAAACTTTCAACTTTGATGATGCGCCATCCATGGAAATCTCATCATCGTCCGATGACGCTTGATAAGGCAAGAGACGACCACAACTCAATTGAAGAAACCACTGAGACCGACGAAGCCGTTGAGACATTGAGGATCGCCAAGTGGGTCAACTTCACAACCGCATCATGACTGCAAATGCACAACAGTCCATCGCGCAGGCTCCCCCCGCAAAAGTTCAACTCCACAGTGGGAACTTCACGCACCACTCATCATTGAACAAATCCCGCTTGCCTGATGATGATTCCTTTGTAGAATCATTTCCCTTCTCTCTGAGGTACCCGACCTCCCAAGAGTCGAAACAATCTCGCCTTCCACGAACACTGATCATGTCATTCCATCGATACCATCGTTCCAAATGACTATGATTTTGACGCCGCTTGGCCATCACCGCAACAGAGGGAACAACTGGCGAAGTTCTGGAGGTGTTCAAATCATTATTTGCGAAATTGAACGGATGGAGAGGCACCAGGCCTCGATGGACATGAGATCGACAAGAGATGCGAACTCTGCCGACTTGAGCGGCATAATAGTCGAGAATCGTGAAATGGTGGCAACATCAAGAAACACCGCGCGTGGAACAACTCTAGATATTTGTAACATTGTTCAACAAGCTCAAAGTCCGGGAGAGGTGAACGCCGATGCAAAGACAAAATTGAGAGAACACATTGACCACATGTATGAATCTCACACTGGCCGAGATAAAGGCTGCTGCGAGCAAAATAAGAATGAGCTACTGCGTATGGAAGAAAACATGGATAGAAAATTCAGCCTTCTTATGGCCGAGATGAAGTTGCTTAAAGTCAATCCAACGCTACTCGTTCGAGTTTCGTGCGGATACACCATGCCAGGGCTTTCGAAGCGAGAACTCGGCCATCAACAGACTCGACTTCCCCGCTTGCTAGTATGTTTCCGGAGTTCCTCTCATCATTTGATGATGCCAAAAAGGGGAAGAAGAGAATACCTTAAAGCGCTAAAGAGATCCTCAAGATGAGAGAAGGAGGGAAAATTGTGAAGGGAAAGATAGGTGAGGAAGTTACAAGGAAAAGAAAGGAAAATCATTGAGGGGGAAGAATCAAGAGATGTGACCTTAATGATTGCACAAACCCCAACAAGGTCTTATCACAAATGATATTATCGCCAAAACTCCCGACTCTCGCCACTCCAACACTCTACCAATGGGCCGAAAAGAGAAAGACAAACAGTTGAAGCGGGGATGAAGGAAGTGGAAGGAAGGTGCCCTGTTATGGACATCATGAAACAACATGGAGGCATTCCAAAGAGACAGAGACACTTATGCCATCTCGTATGCCTCGGGGCCAGAGCCACGATCGGTTGATGAATTTAAAACGCTCGCATCCCAAGGATACTTCGCAAACATGTCTATGGCTCAAGCCTGGACTTATCTTCGAAAAGGGTCTCACGTTATGTGAAGAAGCTGACAGCAGCAGACTACCGCATCCTCGCTTGTCACTCACCGGAAGAAGAAGACCCCATACACGCCCAGAGGAAGAGGAAGAAGCGAGTGGTGGAGGAAGAGGTTTCGAGACCTAGCCTCTGCCCAAAAACATTGAGTACATAGATCCGGCAAGAAAGGAGGGATCTACTGGGCTGGTCTTGACCAAGTAGCCAATCTGCAAGTGGCTAAAAACAATGCTGAGTATGTGAGAAGAATCGAAGAAGAAAATAAAAGACAAACTCAGCTATGGGAGGAAAGACAAGAGAGATTAAGAAGAGATGAAGCTGCTCGAAAAGACATATGAAAAGAAGAAAGAAGAAGCGGCTGAAGATGAAAAGAAAGAAGAAGACCAGAAGATGTGAGAAATGAAGAACATGAAAGGAAGGAGGCAGCGAAGGAGATGAAGTGTTGTTGTCCACCCCTTCATGTATTTTACTATGTAAATACATACTATGTAAGTCTTCTGTAATAAATCTGTAAATTCTCTATTTTTTGCGTAGACATAAATGTTTGCTTTGATACACCTTGTAAACAGTTGTGTAAAAGAACAAGAATGTTATGATCAATAAAAGGATTGATTCTACGCATACATTCTCCAGGAATGCACTATCCGTATGTATCTTTGCAATTTACATTTTGAATGTTTTAAGTTTTGCATCATCAAAAAGGGAAAATTGTTAGGAAATTTATTGTTTAGATTTTGATGAATGCCATGTAAAACTTAGAATAGAAGTTGGCACCCCATTTTTGTTGTAAACTCATTGTAACAAATAGGGCTGGTCAAGCTGAGTTAAATCATTATGCCCAAACATGCAAGAAGACAATCGGAGACTAGTAGGAAGACTCTGCCTGAGACAATTTGAGTTTGGCAAAAAGAAGAGAAGAAGACGGGAACTCGATCAAGGTGCAGTGAGTAAAGCATCGGTCAAGTCAACGGCTAAAGACAGTCAAGTCTCTAGTTAAAGTGACAAATGAAGAGTCATTTAATGATTGGAAGCTGACTCAAGTCACACAGGGAAAGCAAGGAAATGCGATCAGTGAGATAAGCTGAAGAGATCAGATTGCAAATCAAGAGAATTACTTAAACAAGTAATACCTCCATCTTACCTTTCTCGAAGTGCTCGGAGTCC